>JAKCPB010001484.1:0-118748 GCA_021442155.1 Cymbidium sinense | reverse complement strand
CTTAGGATCATTGCAAGTTTATTTTCCATGAATATCATATTAGCTCATAATTATTTAGTTAATTACTTTAAGGTGACATAGGTAAGGGTAATTAATTCATTTAATTAAGGGTTCAACTTAATTAACCCATAAAATCAACTTAATTACATTTCCTTAAATTAAATCAAATCACTAATGTGGGAATGGGTTTAAAATAGCAAGTGATGATTTCTCTTCTCCTCTTTAAATCAAATCAAATCCAAAACTTATTTAATAAAAATTCTTTAGTTTGCTTTAAATAATTTTATTTGATTTGATTGTTCTTAAGAACTAGCATGGTTGAATGAATCACATGCTTATATTTGATTGTCCTCTTTCCGATCATGTTAAATTTGGTATGTCATTTGAATTTATGCATCCATCTTTTCAAAATCAAGTAAAACAAAATGGATTTCCTTTATGTAAGATTGCATGTGATGATTTAATTTAATATATGTGTGGCTATTATTACTATTAAATCAACATGTATTTTTTAAAAGCTTATAAATGAAAAATAATATGTGTTATGATGCTAGTTATAAATACATAAGAAATGCATGTGCTTATAGCTTAAATGTATGAATTTTGAGTTCTCTTTCCTCTATTCATGTGTTGATTTATATAAGATTGAATGGTAATGGGTATATAGTCTGGACATCCAGAACACGAGGCTTTAGCCCCAAGGAGGTCATTTGATTACCTCACTTGTGTGGTTTAATGGCATGCACCCATTTGATTTCATTCTTATGTATTTCAACATTAGAATTTGGATAGAGTTTTAATTCATATATATATATATAAATGATTCAATAAAAAAATTCAATCTTTGCATGGTTTTCTTTCTCCCATTTATGTATACATCCATGTGTCCAAGAAAAGCAAGTATATAGTTTGGACATCCCAGAATATGAGGCTTTAGTTAGCCCCAAGGAGGTCATTTGATTACCTCACCTCACTTCCTAGTTTAACAATGACAAGTACTTGCCTATATCTTTGTACATGTATATGTATATGTGATTAGTGAATGAAAATCCCATTTTACATTAAAATTGCATGCATTCATAATTGACTAAGTGGTTGAATTAATTCGACATATGATTTGGAGCTTACTTTCTATGTTCATGTATATTAATTTACATATGTTTGAATGCAAATGGGTATATAGTCTGGACATCCTGAGAATATGAGGGTTTAGCTAACTCCAAGGAGGTCATTTGATTACCTCACTTCCCTATTTTAACAATGGCTCATGCCTATTTAATTTCATTCTTATGTCATTTTTGTATAAGAATTAGGATAAAGTTTTAAATTAATATGTTTAAATAATTCAATCAAACAAAATATAAATCTTAAACATACACATACATTCATCATTTAAGTGTGCTAAAATATGTTGCATGTATAAATACACTTAGGATTAAATCATAATCATGTTACATGTGATGGAAAGGATTTATTTAATATATGTCATGTGGTAGTAATTCAATTAAATTAATCTTAAGATGGCTTTCATTTTGAATAGGATTATTTAAAGTGAACCTAAATTTAGAATAATTAAATCATTTAATAAACCATTCACTAAAGAGAACGAAATTAAATTAATATACTTTAGAAAGTGAGTTAAGGTAGGGATGAAAGAGGGCAATCCTCTTTTCCTCTCTTTATACCACTTAGTTGTTAAGTGTAATCAAATGAAACAAAAGAAAACACAAATTAAAATTCTCAAATCAATTAAACTACTTCAAGTGAAATCAACCTTTCATGTTAAATTGAACCCTTCTACACATAGAAAATACAACACTAATGCTAACAAGACTTATCACACAGCCTTAATACACATAGAATTAAGTCACCACTTCTAGCTCTAAGTTAGGATGGTGTATGATGTGATGTATGTTTTCTTTCATGATGTATTATTTTAGATTAGATGTTAGGGTGTATGCTTTAGACTAGATGATAGGCCAATATTAGCCTAATCATATTCTTTGCATGTGATTATGCTTAAGGAATGATTAAAAATAAAGGTGAATGATTTTTTTATAGATTGCTTAAATCCTTAAGCATAATCCAAGTTAGGACAAGTGGGCTTAGTTACCCATGTGTAGGGTGCTAAGTCCAAATTATAAATACAATAACTTTGGATTATTTGTATATTTAGCTAACCTCCATTTTGTAGGTGTAGCTAGATTTACTTTTCCCACATAAGTATAATTTTTACAATAGGAATTAGGATTAGTGATTTCAGGGATTAGGATGAGCAATGGCCAGAAGGCTTTGTCCTGGGGTGCCCTATGATGCCTTTGAAGCAAGCACCATCCAAATCAAGGAAGGAACCAAAATCAAAAATGAAGATATGATGAAAGAAGACCCCCATAGCATTTAATACAATTATAATTATTCTTTCATATTCCAGGTTGTATAAGGGTAGAACTACCCATCTTTTCTCTCTTTGGGTTGTACAATGTACCCATTTTGCCTTTTTTTTCTTTTATGATAGTTTATATAATTGTTTGAAGTTATGTTTACATTGTGCATTAGGATGGCATGCTTTCCATAGCTTCTTAAATGATTGATGCTTTAATGTATGGCTTGGATACGATCAGGCTCTTAGGATAAAAATAACTTTTCTACCCAACTAATCACTCATAACTAAATTTTAAACAACTCATAACCTCATCATATAGCCTAAGAAATAAATAAGATAATTAAAAGATTTAGCAACCCCTTAACTGTATGGTTGTATGTTTCATATCATGCATGCATATTGTTTCTCTGTTGAACATGACAGATCCCCATCCTTGCAGGATAAAGGAATGCTTGACCTGGGAGGGCATCTCTTGTGGTGGAGAACACCTTCTTCTAGCTGATTTGACCCATAACCTATTTCATCATGCATTTAGGCATAAGAAATCCTAAAGCCTCTGTCAAAATGATGTGTCTAAATTGAAATAAAATTTGAAATGATTTTGCATCTATAGATTAAGTCATATGCTCATACCACTCATACTCTAGTCTCTTAGGGAGTGTGTTTAGGACTTTAGTCTCTTTCTAATTAAATAAGTACATATTGATGTCATTTTTAGAATGAGCTCTCAACCCCTCCCTCTTAGACATAAGACTTCTAGACACTAAGAGTTCCTTAGTCTTAAGACACATCTAGTGATTAGGTGGACACTCAACATAGCCTAGAGACTTAGAAGAGTTAGCCATAGGAATAGGTCATGCCCTGGGGTGTTAAGAAAATTTCCCTATAGCTTGAACCACATTCCTCACTTCCTTCCTTCAAGTCAAACTCCAAATCAAATCAACATCAAACTTAAATCAATTCAGCCTAATTGATTTTCTCCCAAATCAATTCATGATTGAAATCCATGATTGAAACCCATGATTGAAACCAATGATTGAAATTCCAAGTTTGAAATATTTCCTAAGTTCTTTGATTTCCTCTTAAGAACTTAGCCCAAATCAAGTTCAAACCATCTCAAATTCATAAAATTTTCTCACAACCCATTTATATTCTCATTTATATTCACATATATAAATGAAATATAAATTCAAATCAATCAAACTAAATCCAAAATTCCAAATCTTTCCTAAGTCCTATAATCCTCTCTTAAGGATTTAGCCTAAATCATGTTCAAATCACTTCAAATCCTTGAAGTTTTCTCATAACCATTTATATTCTCATTTATATTCAATATATAAATGAAATATAAATTCAAACAACCAAAACCAAATCCAAAAATCAAACTCAAATTCATTCAAAATCTAACCTAAGCCTTTCAAGTCAAAATCAAGAACTTAGCCAAATCAAGCCAAACTCTTGATTTTTCATCATGATTCAATCAATCCTTCAATCATGAATCCAAATATAAATACAAACTTCAAACACTTAACCAAAACTCAATTCAAAAATTAAGCTAAAATCCATCTCATGTTCATCCTTTGAACATGAAATTATCAAATGAATCAAAACCCATTTGACTTCAAACCACTTGCAAATGGATTTATATTTCAATCATAAGTCCATATGTGAGTTCAACCAAACTCAAATCAAGCTTTGACCAAGCCATTTGACCTACTTAGGCTCACTTGACCCAAAGTGACCTAAAATACCCTTATGAGCCAAATTCTAATCCTAACCAAATTGGATTGAACTAAGCTAAGCCTCTCATCATGATCAACAATCATAATGAGATGATCAATCACTCAAATTGGGTCAAACCAAGTCAAACTTAAGGGTTGACCAAGTCAACACTTAGGCAAAATGAAGCCCAACATAGCCAAAATCCACCATAGGCCAAATTGATTGAAACCAATGATCTAAGTTCATTCATGATCAATGTTTGAGCTTGACCAAGTCAACATTTGAGCTTTCAATTGGCCACTTGACCCAAGTTGAAACTTGACCTAAAAGTCAAAATGTGTCAAAACTTGATCTAAGCCAAATTGATTGAAACCAATGGGTCAAGTTCATCCCAAAATGATTGTTGACCAAAGTCTAGCTAGCTAATTGACCTTGAACCTAACTTGGCCTAAAGGTCATATTGAGCCAAATTCAAAATTAACCAAAATTTGATTGGAAACAAAGATACCAATCCATTTCATGTGACCAACTAAACCTAAACTAACCCATGACCTAACCCAAATAGGTCAAATGGGTCAAATAGGTCAACTTGACCCATTTGACCTAAATGAACTCAATTGAACCAAATTGAATAAAACCAAAGCCACTGAAATATTTCAAATGGTCATATAAACTTGACCCAACCCTTGGTTTGACCCAATTTGACCAATTGGTCAACAAGTTGACCCATTTTGACCTAAATGGGTCAACATGAGCCAAATCACATCAAAAAAAACTTGGCCAAACCTATTTTCTCATCATACCAAATATGAAATCAAGGTCAAATGACCATTTTACCCTAGGCCATAGGGTAAATTTTGGCCAAATCCACTTGGAATTTGGTCAAATCCTCTCCATAACCACTTAACACCCTCTTAGTGGATCAAGTGAACACTAGGGAGTGTGGTGCACCCAACCCAATGGGTTTGGGTCAGCCTAAATGGCCAATACATGCCTTGAAATGGAGCACATGGAATCCTCCTTCCACTCAATTCAAGCACATGGCCACCTCACCCACTTCTTTCCTGGCCAAAATCAAATTCAAAGACATCCTAAATGTCTAACAAACCCATGGCATAAGCTCAATTGGATCAAAATGGCAAGGAGGCTTGCAGTTGTTCGATTTCCCTTAGGGGAGATATACTCCCCCTAATTCAACTCAATCTTCACTCTTGTAATTTGATTGAAAGGAACTCAGCAAGCCCTAGCTACTCTTCTCAAGCTTCCTAGAGAGTTTGAACTTCCCATTTCTCAATTTCTCAAGCTAAAAATAGGGAAGAAAACCAAAATCCAATCTCACTCCACACTTAAAACTAGCAATTCCCTTTGCAAGCTCCTCGAGGACCCCAATCAACTTGTCTAAGCTCTTTCCCAAGCTCCAAAGGCAAAAGGGGCTAGTTGATCAAAGCCACAAGGAGTTCAAGGTGGAGTTGGCCTCTAAAAACCACCCAACTCAAGACCTCAAACTATGCAAAGCTTTCTCCACTAGAGAAGCTTCTCCAAGGAATCGAACCGTGATCAGAGGTAAACCATTTTTCCAATCTTAATCTAGCCATAGTGTGGAGCTTTATGAAAGGAATTTTCATTGCATGATAAACTAGATTGGATATGATCTCCATTGTATGATGAAGGTGTAGGCTAAATTTTAGCCCAATCCAAGCTCAATCGAGCAGATCTTGCCCTAGAACATGGCGGTCTCCATTACTCATAGAATTATGGGATGAATCTCCATCCATCCATGCATTTTGGATGGGGAGATTAAAACATAGCATCCCATGTTTCACTCTTTAGAATGGCTTTAATCTCAATCGTCGATCCTTGATTGGGCGGAGGAAAAGCTGCGTGATGTGGCTACAATGTGATAAGTTAAAGACCCAATCCCCCCATGTGGAAAGCGCATGCTGTCCCACATGGCGCTGATGAGATTAAACATATAATTAGGCTTTTTTAATTATTATTTAATCACCAAACCTTCCTGTTGACCTCATTTTTGGAATGAGCTCTCAACCCCTCCATCTTAGACATAGGACTTCTCTTATACTTTAAGAATTCTTAGTCTTAAGACACATCTAGTGATTAGGTGGACACTTAACCTATAGAGACTTAGAAGAGTTAGCCATAGGAATAGATCATGCCTTAGGGGTCTTAGGAAAATTTGCCTACCTAGCTTGAACCACATTCCTCCTTCCTTCAAGTCAAACTCCAAATTAAATCAATAATAAATTCCAACCTAATTGATTTTCCCTAAACTCAAATTAATTCCAAATAATCGAAACCCATGATCCAAAACTCAAATTCAAATTCAAAAAATCTTTCCTAAGCCCTTTGATTCTATCTTATGGACTTAGCTCAAATCAAATCCAAATCAATTCAAATTCAAGAAATTTTCTCATAACCCATTTATATTCTCATTTATATTCACAAATATAAATGAATTATAAATTCAAATATCAAAACCAAATTCAAAACTCAAACTCAAATTCAAAATCCAACCTAAGCCTTTCAAGTCAAATTCTTGAAATTAGCCAAATCAAACTCAAATCAAGCAAACTCTTGATTTTTCTTCATGATTCAATCAATCCTTCAATCATGAATCCAAATATAAACATAAACTTCAATCCTCAAACCAAAACTAAATTCAAAAATCAAGCCCAAGTCAAACTCATGTTCACCCTTTTGACTTGAAATTGTCAAATGAATCAAAACTCATTTGACTTCAGATCACTTGCAAATGGATTTATATTTCAATCATAAATCCATATGTGAGTTCAACCAAACTTGAATCAAGCCTTGATCAAGCCTACTAAACCCAATTGGCTCACTTGATCCAAAGTGGCCAATTTGACCTACATGAACCAAAATTCAATTCAACCCAAATCAGAATAAATTAATCCAATCCAAACTTCATGTCATATTTGTTGATCATCATAGGTTAATCAATTATCATGAAATAGGGTCAAACCAAGTCAACTAGCCATTGACCAAGTCAACCATTTAACCCACATGAACCCAAACTAGCCAAATTGCCTAAACCAAATTGAGCAACCAATGGCTCAAGTTCACTAAATTGATTATTGAACTTGACCAAAGCCTTAATTAAACCCAATTTGGCCAATTGGCCAACTAGACTTAGCCCAATTGACCATGAACCCAACTTGACCTAAAAGGTCAAATCAAGCCAAAATCAAATATAAACCAAATTGATTGGAAACAAAGATACCAATCCATTCCAAATGATCAACCAAACTCAAACCAAGACATGATTCAAGCCAATTTGGTCAATTGGGTCAAATCAGTCAACTTAGCCCAAATTGACTTAAAGGATCAAATTGGCCAAAATCTAAATTAAATCCAAATTAAACCAAATCAATTGAAACCAATTGAACCAATATACTCCAAATAGCCATTTGAACTTGACCCAACTCTTGGTTTGACCTAATTTGACCAATTAGTCAACTAACCCATTTTGACGATTTGACCAAATGGGTCAATTTAACCCAAATTAAACCAATTGAACTTCAAATGAAAATTTGGTCCAACTTACTTTTGACTTATTTAAAATCTAAATCAAATTCAATGTCAAATGACCACTTTGCCCTTGGGTCAAGGGCATTCCATGAGAAAAGACACTTTCCCAAGTGGTCACTTCTCTTCCTTAGCCACTTGACACTCATCCATTGGTCCACATAGGCACCAAGGACACTGATTTTCTAACCCAAGGAGTGGTTGGGGCAGCCATGACTCATGGGGAGGTAAAATCACCTCACCTCTCCCATTGGAACACTTGGCATGAAGGACACTCACCTCCCTTTGGCTAGGACACCCACTTGTCCTTCATGCATTTCCATGCCTTAGCCAACCATAGGGAGCAACCTAGGATGATTCTCTTCCATTCCCAACCACCCCAAGCCAAATGACATGAGTTTGGAGCCAAAATTTTAAAACAAAAGTGGATTTTAGTTCATTTGACTTCACTTTTCATTCTAAGGCTTTAGTGGTTGAAGGAAACCCTCATTCCTCTCATTCACCCTCTCTTAGAGCTCCCAAAGCCATTATAGACATCCACTTCATTTTGGAGAGAAATACTCCAAAACTAAGGGATTTTGAGGAAATGACAATCAGGAAACATCATTTTGATGTGAAGGATCTAAGCTCAGTCAAGGATTCTTCCCTCACTTTCAATCACCAGTCCCCAAAAATCATCCACGGTGAGGTAACCTTCAAAACTAGCCTTAGGATCCCTCTTTTTGTGATGGTTTTCGCACAATTTTTAGGAATCTATTCTAGACAATCCCTCATTTTTATTTTAAATCATCTCAATTAGAAAATAGATTTTGTGAATCAATGAAAAATGAGTCCATTTGGACAAGTTTTTACTTAGAAATCCTAATGTTTTCTTAAAAAAAAAAATCCTAAAATCACTATTCATCTGGCGGGCTACATACCATCGATCCGCGGTTTGTGGATCAGCTTCGTCAGCCTTCAAATCACTAATGAGATCTGACCTTCGATCATCAGTTCGTGCAATCAAATGGCTCAAATCTTCATCATGATCCACGCCTGATCATTGCGATCTACTCGATTTGCCGTCGGTGATAGAGCAAGTTGCGGTCACTCTCTGGTTGTTGGGTTTCCACCCATCCCATGGCACGCGCATGAATCATGTTGTATGGTGGTGTGCGCACGCACCACATGGCCCTCGTTGCCATGTCACTCGGATTTTTGATTTAAAAAATTAATTAAAATCACCTAAACTTCAAAATTCATAGAAAATAAAATACTCAACCAAAATTTAAAAAAGGGCATGTTGGATTCTTTGAGGAATCCAACAAACCCAAAATCCTTAAATTTTACTGAATATTTTGAGCTTAATTTGAGTTTTAGTAAAAATCAAACTTTTTAATTAAACCAAAATACATATCGTATTAAGTTGAAATTTCAGAGATTACAATTGATGTTAAAATGCACCTACCATAAAAATTTCAAGTCAAAATGACCTTTGGATTAAAAGATATTGAATTTTGAGTGTCAAATGATTTATTTTAATAAATTAAATTAGTAGAATTCATAAAAATCACTTAAATCAATTGAAACGTCCTAAATTCATAATGAATTGTAGAAAAATTTAAAACCTTAATAACCCCAATTACTCCTTAATGACTTCATTAATTAATTCTAAACTTCTCAGGAATGTTTAGTGGGATGACTTCTACTTCTCCTAATTTTCTAAGAATTTATTAATGAGTTAACCGGAAATTAACTAATGAACCCCTAATCACTCTTTTTTAATTAAGGTTAATTAAGCATGTGTATAGTGGTTTAATTCTTTGATTAAGATAATTAAACTTTGTTTAAGTGATTAAGAGGTTTATGGAATGATTTTGGAATATTTTCCTTCAACTATTCCCTAAACCCCCTTTCTTCCTTAAATCCAAATCTAATTAAGGGTTAATCCACTAATGATCTACTTAACTAATCAAATCAAATTCTCAAAACCAAAATTAATCTAGAAACTTAATCACCTAAACCTAATCCTTCTTGGGTAGATACTTAGGTGTTCAATAACCTAAGTAAACATAAGGAAATCATACCTAACCCATATGTGTGGGAAGGGTTATGAAAGTACTTAAATTAAACCCTTTAGCTTAATTAATCATTAATTGTGAGCCAATTGCATTAGGTACCTTTCTTTCCTAGGATGCATTACTAGTTTAAATTCCTTGTGGTTTTATGTCATACATTGGCTCATAATTATTTGATTAAATATGTTAAAGTGGTATAGGTAAGGGTAATTAATGAACTTAATCTACACTTAACCTAACCAAAGCATAAAATTAATCTAATCACCTAAAAATTAAACTAAAATAATGCACACATGTGGGAATGGGTAAGGACCAGTAAACCTTCTCACACTTTCCTAATTCAAATCAAACTCAAAGCAAAAATGAAAGTCTCTTTAAACAACTTTTGATTCTCTTTAAATGATCTTACTTCATAAGATTGTCTTTAGGAATTAATTAGAGTGAATGAAATTACATGCTTACATCACTTTATTTCTTTCTAGCATGCTAAATGTGTATGTCATATGAGTTTTATACATTCATGCTTTTCTAAAATCAAATTCAAAATGAAATGTTTTCTTTATGTCAAATTGCATGTTTTGGCTAAAGTAAGAATATGAGTGGCTATTATCACTATTAAATTCAAAACTATTTTTTAAAATTTATAAATCAAATACCTAAAATTGAAAGTGTGCTACTTATAATTATTTATAAGCTTGCATGTGGATATAAATATGAAGATGTGCATAGTGTAGCCTTCCTTCTCTTTTCTTTTAGTATGGTTTTGAATAGGATTTAGTGTATAGTTCATTTGAAAACAACATAACACTTGCCTAATTCCCTTCCTATTCATTCCTATACTATTACTTAAGAAGGACATCTACATTTGCACATATAAATTGCATAAACAAAATAAATCAACCAACACAAACTTTTTGCATCTTTCTTTTCCATTCATTTCTTTTGTACACATGCTTGTATTTAAGGAAAGTGGTATATTAGTCTGACAAGGTTGAGGCTTTAAGTAGCCCTAAGTAGGTCTTGTACCTTACACCTAGTTAACAATGGTGTTGTACTCACTTATGCCTTTCATACATACATGTGTGCATGTGAAAAGGATAAGAAAACCTCTTTCTACTTAATGAAAATCATGCATCATAAAGCATTCAAATTTTCTTAAGTAACTCACTTAGCATTCTCTTTCCATGCATTTCTTTTGTACATGTACATGTATTTAAGAAAAGTGGTATATTAGTCCAACAACTCAGTTGTGAGGCTTTAAGTAGCCCTAAGTAGGTATTATACCTTACACCCCTGGTTAAAATGGTGTCATACTCACTTATGTCTTTTATACTTGTAAATGTGCATATGAAAAATGGATAAAAGAATCACTCTCTTCTACTTAACAAAATCATGCATACATGAAACATTCCAAATTTTTTTTAAGTAACACTTAGCATTCATCATAAAGTATGCTAAACATTCCCATTTGTAGGTATATATATGCTTAGGATCCATTCATATGCATGTTATACACATGTGGGAAAGAAATAAAATGTTGTGTTTAGGGTTTATAGTAATTCACTTTACTTAATCTTAAAATGTATTTACTTTTGAATAAAAAATTTAGAGAAAATATAAACTTAGGATTAATTAAAATACATAATAAAACATTCACTAAACAAAAATCATTAATGAATCTAGCTTAGAAACCACTTAAGGTAGGGAGGAAAGAGAAGTTCTCTTCTCTTTCCCTCTCTTACAATGTTTAGTAATTAAGTAGGTTCATTCAAACCAAATCAAATTATCAAATAAAATTAACCCATATCAACTAAATAACTTAAATGAGACTACCCTTCTAAGTTGAACCTTTTCACACTTAAAAAAATTCCTAACCTTAAACACTAGCTAAGCATACCACACAAACCTTATATGGCACACACATTAGGCTAAATCACCACTTCTAGTCCTATGTTAGGGCGGTGTATGCTTGATGTTGGTTTTTGTTTTGTTGTTTTAGTATGGATGTTAGAGTGTATGTGCAAGGAATGAATGGTAGGATGATTTAGTCTAATCATTATCTTCTAGGGATTGCTTAAGGGTGCTTTAATAAAAATGTAATTGCTTTTGTTGTGCGTCTTATACCCTTAAGCATGATCCAAAATGGGCTAGGTGGACTTGGTTACCCATGTGTGGGTGCTAATTTGTTTATATACATGCTTGGGAATGTGTGGTTTTATTTAAAATCTTGCTTTTAGGTTTTAGTTAGATTTACTTTTTCCCTTTTCATGTACCTTTCTAATTAGGATTTTGGAATGATTGTTATGGGGATTAGGATGAGCATTGGTTATAAGGCCATGCCTTATGTACCATGTGAAGCCTTTGGAGCATCCACCTTCCAACCATCCAAAAGAAAGAAACAAAGAAGAAGAAAGAAGAAAGAAGAGTAAGAAGAAAGAAGAATGAAGAAATGAAGCTTGAAGACCCCATAATGAATTCCTTGCTTAATGTACTTAATTCATTTGTAATCCGGGTTGTATAAAAGTAAAATTACCCAATTTGTATTTTGGGTTTGCGGTGGTGCCCACCATAAATGACCTTTTATTCTTTTGCATTAGCTTTATAAAATGTGTGATGTTTTGTTTAGCTTGTGCATTAAGATGACATGTTTTCCTAGTTTCTTCCTTGCTCTGATGTATGGCCTGGATGACAATTAGGCTCTTAGGGAAAAATAAATCTTCTACCAAATTAATCAACTCAAAATTAAAAATAAGCAACTCATAACCTCACTTAAATCCTAAGCTAAAAATCAAGATAAAAGAATTAGCAACCCTTAGATGGATGAGTATTTCTCTTACAACATCATGCACAACAACATCTTGTTTCACTCTTGATTGGAGGGCTTCCACATTTGCTAAAGAAACTTGGCTTGACCTTTGAGAGCCATGGTGGAAACACACCTCCTCCTCCCTAATTTTGGCCAATAATTTTACTTCTGCATTAAGCATATGAATCCTATAAGCGAGTCAAATAATTGTCCAAAAATAAAAATAACATGTAATATGATTTGCATTAGATTTAGGTCATTTAAAGCATGCCCTTACATGATCTAGTTTCTTTGGGGGTGAGTTTAATGACTTAGTCTCTTTCTAAATAAATAACAACCTAGCTATTTTGCATAAAGCATATGACTTTCCTACATGAATTTAAAATCATAGGAGGAGTTAGTTGGTGGCCACCCCTAGATGGTTGTAAGTCTAGCAGTCAGGTGGTTTGTCCTCTCTTGTGGAGGCAAACTAAATACCATTTTTTCCTTAGATTTAGGTCATGCTTTTTGGCCCTCACCAAAGCTCCCTAGATTTAGGTTTTGAGGTTGCTTCTCCCTTCTATGGGCCATAAGCATAAATCCTCACCTCTTAGGCATTTCCATAACCTTGTATTGTGGAATTATGAGCCCTAAACTTATAATAAAAATTCAAATCATATAAATAATTCCCCTCAATTTCAAAAATGTAAAGCCCAACCATAGGATAGTTACTAGGCTTCTTATTATCCTAAACATCCCCTACTCATCTCCATTTGGCTTCAATAAGAACTCCCTCCTCATGATCGATCCCACTTGATTTTCAAAAATAAACTAATCGATTGATAGTCCTACCTATTGAAATCTTTGGAGACAATGATCATTTACCTTAATCGAGAGTATTCCTAAGGAATCCCTTTCCTTAAGATGTAATTATATGGGGCTTTGCCCTTGTAACTTAATGAACCATTTAAAATAAACCCTACTTTACTTTCCCATGTAAAGTAGGGTAAGAATCTATGGTACATATGCACCCATAGTCCTTAGGAGTCCTTATTGAGGTGATTATTGTAGGGTGGTGACTTCCATTTTGAGATAGTACACCTCTCCTCAATGTCATACACGATCACCCTAATAAGAACATCTATGGATCTATGTGGTGTCCGGACCAAAATGGTGTGTAATTTTATTTTCATTTATCCTCTTCAAGAGGATAGATGAAGGCAGGAATATTTCACCACACTTCCTAAATTCATATAAGCCTAGAAAAAAAAAAATATGAAATAAATTGCATTGAAAAGATAATTGAACATAGAATATTCTAAAATTGATTTTAATTGATTTTGAATGGTTCTTTCTCAATTTGGGTTTTATTAGAATTTTATTTTACTAATTACCCCTAATTACTCCATTGATTAATCTAAAACTTCTTGTGTATGATTAGTGGGATGACTCCTACCTCCCCTAATTTTCTTGGGATTTATTGGTGGCTTAATTAGAGGAACTGCTAACTCATTCCTTAATCACTCTCTTAATATAATTAGGCTTAATTAAGGGTATAATTAGTGGTTTGGCCCTCTGATTGAGTCAATTAAGATTTTATTAAGTGAATATGAGATTTAGGAATAATTTTGAGATACTTTCCTTAAGATATTCCCTAAATCCCCATTTCTTCCTTAATCCATCTTTAATTAAGGGTTTATTCACTAATTACCCCCTTAATTAATTTCATAAAATTCTAAAACTTTCCAAAACTCAATTAATCTATATTGGGTAAATTTTTAAGTGTCCAAGAGCCTAAGTATAAATAAGGAAATCAAAATCCAACTCATATGTGTGAGGGGGGGTTATGAAAGTACTTAAGTTAAACCCCTTAGTTTAATTAATCATTAATCATGAGCATTAGGCACTTTTCTTACTAGGTGCATTGCTGATTTAAATTCCTTGTGTAGTTTTATGTCATCTCATTAGCTCATAATTATTTGATTAACTATGCTAAGGTGGTATAGGTAAGGGTAATTAACACACTTAATTCATACCTTAACCTAATCATAAATATAATATGGATCTAATCATCTAAAATTGAATTTAAATATCATACACATGTGGGAATGGGTTAGACAGCAAACTCACCTCACATTTCTCAAACTAAATCAAACTCTAAACAAAATCAAACCTTCTTTAAAAACAACTTGATTTGCTTTAAGCTCTCTTATTTTATAAGATTATCTTTAGAAATTAATTAGGGTGGATGAATTTACATTGCTTTCATCACTTGATTTCTTTTTTATCATGCTAAATGTGTATGTCATATGGATTTCATGCATTCATGCTTTTCAAAAATAAAATTAAAATGAAAATGTTTTCCTTATGTCAAATTGCATGTTTTGGCTAAAGTAAAAATTTGAATGGCTATTATCATTAAATTCCAAATTATTTTCAAAATATATGAATCAATTACCAAAACTGAAAGTGTGTTACTTATTTTTTATTTATAAGTTTGCATTTGAATATAAAATGTGTCTTATGTTTGCTTTCTTTCTTTCTCTTAACATGGATTTGAATAAGATTTGCAAAGTGTATAGTTCTTTTAAAAGAACATAACACTTGCTCAATTCTCTTATCCCCTTCCATGTTATAACCTAAGAAGGATCTTCATATTCACACATATAAATTGCATAAACAAATCAAACAATCAAGTATAACTTTTGCATCCTTTCTTTTCCATTCATTTCTTTTGTACATATGCTTGTATTTAAGGAAAGTGGTATATTAGTCTAAACCAACCCTGGTTGTGAGGCTTTAAGTAGCCCTAAGTAGTTCTTGTAACTTACACTTCTGGTGCTGGTGCCATACCCACTTATGCCTTTCATACATTCATGTGTGCATGTGAAAATTGGATAAGAAACTCCCCTTTTCTACTTAATGAAAATCATGCATTATAAGCTTTCAAATTTTCTTAAGTAACTTATTTAGCATTCATCATAAAGTATGCTAAACATTCCCATTTGATGTGTCTAGATATACTTAAGATTCATCCATGTGCATGTTATACATGTTGGGAAAGAAATCAAGTGATGTGTTTTTTGAAATATTAATTCACTTTACTTAAACTTAAAATGCCTTTCTTTTGAATAGATTTGTTTAGAGTTGATCTAAACTTAGGATTAATTAAAAACACATAATAAAATATTCACTAAACAAAACTAAAATATGAATCTACTTTAGAAATTACTTAAGGTAGGGAAGGAAGAGAAGTTTTTTTCTCTCTTTCCCTCTCTTACAACCTAGTAATTAATTATAGGATTCACTTGAACCTAATCAAAACACAAAATAAAATCAAGACAACTAAACAACTTAAATGAACCCCCCCTCTAAGTTGAACACTCTTCACACTTAGAAAACTCTAACTTAAAGCCATAGTTAAGCATACCACACAAACATTAAAAGCACACACATAGTCTAAGTCACCACTTCTTGCTTTAGATTAGGGTAGTGCATGGTTTCATGTTTGCTTTTATTTTGTGATATTTTGTTTTAGTCTGGATGTTAGGGTGTATGTGCATAGACTGAATGGTAGGGAAATCTTAGTCTAACCATTGTCTTCTATTGTGGTCAAGGGCATTATAATAAATAAAAATATAAATGCTTTTTATTGTGCTTATACCCCTAAGCACAATCCAATAGGCTAGGTGGACTTAGTCACCCATGTGTGGGTGGTAAGTCCAATATACATGCTTGGGATTTGTTTGGTTTATTTTACAGTGTTAGTTAGATTTTTATTTTTCCCTTTTCATGTAGTTTTGGCAATTAGGATTTTGGAATGGTTGTTATGGGGATTAGGATGAGCATTGGTCATAAGATCTCATATTATGTACCATGTGAAGCCTTTGAGCATCCACATTCCAACCATCCAAAAGAAGGAACCAAGAGAAGAAAGAAGAAAAGAAGAATGAAGAAATGAAACTTGAAGGCCCCATAACATGAATTTTCTTACTTGATTGTAAATTAATTCATTTGTAATCTAGGTTGTATAAGGGTAGAGCTTGGCTACCCAATTTATTTTTAGGTTTATGCGGTGGTGCCTGACCATAAATGGCCTCTTATTCTTTTGCATTAGCTTCATAAATTGATTCATGATTTGTTTAGCTTGTGCATTAAAATGGAATCATTTTCCTAATTTCTTGCTTACTTGATGTATGGCCTAGATGACGATTAGGTTCTTAGGAAAAAATAAATCTTTTTCCAAATTAATCAACTCTAAAGGAAAAACAAACAACTCATAACCTCACTTAAAGCCTAAGTTAAAAATCAAGATAAAATAATTAGCAACCCCTTAGCTGGATGAGTATTTCTTTTATAATATCATGCACAAAAGCATCTTGTTTCACTCTTAATTGGAGGGCTTCAACCTTTCTGAGAAACTTGGCCTCTTTGAGATGGTGGAAACACACCTCCTCCCTTCTTGATTTTGGCCAATAATCTTACTTCATGCATTAGGCATATGAATCCTATTGAGTCAAATTGATTGTCCAAAATGAAAATAATATGTAATATGTTTTGCATTAGATCTAGGTCATTTTTCATGCCCTTACATGATCTAGTCTCTTAGAGTGAGTTTAAGGACTTAGACTCTTTCTAAATAAATAATAGCTATCTTGCATAAAGCATATGACTTGGGTACATGAATTTAAAATCATAGGAGGAGTTAGTTGGCGCCACCCCAGCGTTGTAAGTCTAAGTAGTGGTGGTTTACTCTCTCTTGTGGAGGTAAACCATATACCCATTTTGCCTTAGATTTAGGTTATGCTTTTGGCCTCAAAGCTCCCTAGCTTTAGGTTGAGGTTACTTCTCCCCTTTGTGGGCCATAAGTATAAATCCTCACCTCCCAGGCATTTCCACAATTGTGTTGTGGAATCATAAGCCCTAAATTTCTAATGAAAATTCAACTCAAACAAATTAAATCAATTTCAAAATGTAAAGCCCAACCATAGATAGTTTGAGATTCTCAGTTTCGCATCATGAGCATCTCCTACTTATCTTCATTTGGCTTGATAATACCTCCTTCTTTGATCAATCCCATTTGATCTTCCAAAATAAACTAATCGATTGATAGTCCTACCTATTGCAATATTTAGACATAACGATCATTTACCTTAATTGTGAGTATTCCTAAGGAATCCCCTTCCTTAGGATGTAATTAACTATGGGGGCTTGCCCTTATAGAGAACTTAACAAATTTAAAATAAACCTTGCTTTACTTTTCATGTAAAGTAGGGAAGAATCTAGTACATGCACCCATTGTACTTAGGAGTCCTTATTGTGATTAGGTTGTAGGGTAGTGACTTCTATCTTTTGAGATAATACACTTCTCCTCAATGTCTTACTCGATCACCTTAATAAGAACATCTATGGATCTACATGGTATTCAAATGCATAAAAAAGAAAGTATATTTCTATCTTTATTTTATCTCGTATAGAGTGAAGATGGAAGTATACATTTCTTTTAAAGAAATTGAAAATTTTTGACCATAGATTTTTCTGGGGACTCCGCTAAGAAGGGTTCCTCTCTTCATCTTTGGTAAATGATCATTGTCTCTAAGTATCGATAGTGGGTTTGCACCTTTGTATCAATCCAAGACTATCTTTCATTCCATTGGCACTTAGCTTATTTCATCCTTAAGTCAAGTTCACCAACATCTTTGGGTTTTAGGACCTCACCCCGTGTTGGTCTTAAAACCCCCATTGAGTTCTCCAATGGGTAAAAAAAATTCTAATAAAAAGAAAATATTTAAAGACTTCCTCCTTATCATTTCTATGATATGGAAAGGTTCATTCTAAAATAATAAAGACAAAATAAATCCTTTATAAAATCTTGCTTTTCAAAAGCACTCTTTGAAAAATGCACATAATAAAATATTTTTGCACAAAATTTTCTAAATCATTTTCATCTAACAATCTTTATGATTGTTATATGTAAGATTATCTTAAAAAAAAAATTCTAACAATCACATTTCCTAAAAACACAAATGAGTTCCTTCATTCAATTCATTTTGGGTGAAGACTTCATTTTCAAAAGTAAGATTCCAATAATCACATTTTCTAAAAGGCACAAATGAGCTTCTTCACTCAATTCATTTTGGTGAAGACCTCATTTTCAAAGATAAAATTTCAACAATCATGTTTTCAAAAGCACAAAATTTGAAGACAAGTTTATCCATTCAATACATTCAAATATTTTGAATGGATGTTGCATCTTCAAACAAAAAATTTTACAACTTTTAAATTACATTCAACACATTCCACATGTGTTAAGTAGAAATTTTCACCTTTCCAAACAAAATCAAAAATAAAATTTTCACCTTTCAAAAAGCACATGTGAAACCTCTCCATTCAATTGAATGGATGTTTCATTCTCAAACAAAATCAAAAAAAAAAATTTTGTTTAAAACGACATATGAACATCTCCATTCAATATACCCAAATTTATTGAATGAAGATTTCATTTCAAAATAAAATGACATCGCTTTGAAATCCCACTTAATAAATTCCATATATGATTAAGTTGAGATCTCCTCTTTCAAAAAAATTGATTTCCATCTCACACGTTGACCTCATTTTTAGAATGAGCTCTCAACCCCTCCATATTAGACATAAAACTTCTCTTAGACTTTAAGAGTTCCTTAGTCTTAAGACACATAGTGATTAGGTGGACACTTCCTTGATACTTAGAAGAGTTAGAATAGGTCATGCCTTAGGGTGTTAGGAAAATTTGCCTACCCCTTAGGAACCACTCCTCACCTTCCTTCCTTCAAGTCAAACTCCAAATCAATCTTATTTGATTTTCTCCAAACTCAAATCAATGCCACATGATTGAAATCCATGATTGAAACCCATGAATGAAATTCTAATTCCAAATCTTTCTTAAGTCCTTAATCTTCTCTAAAGGACTTAGCCTAAATCATGATCAAATCAATTCAAACTCATGAAGTTTTCTCATAACTCATTTATATTCTCATTTATATTCACATACATAAATGAAATATAAATTCAAATCAAATCAAACTAAATCCAAAATTCAAATTCCCAATTCAAAATCAATTTTTTAAATCCTTAATTTCCCTCTTAAGGACTTATCCAAAATCACCTTCAAATCAATTCAAACTCATGAGATTTTCTCATAACTCATTCATATTCTCATTTATATTCACATATATAAATGAAATATAAATTCAAATCAATCAAACTAAACTCAAAACTCAAATCCAAAACTCCAAAATTTCCTAAAAAATCTTAGACATCATGATCAAATCACTTCAAATTCATGAAATTTTTCATGACTCATTTATATTCTCATTTATATTCACATATATAAATGAAATATAAATTCAAATCAATCAAACTAAACTCAAAATCCAAACTCCTCCATTTCCAAAATCAAACCTAAGCCACAATCAAAATCTTGACTTAGCTCATTTAATCATATTCAAATCAAGCCAAATCTTGAATTTTCTTCACCATTCAATTAATCACTTCAATCATGAATCCAAATATAAATACAAACTTCAATCACTAAACCAAAACTCAATTCAAAAATTAAGCCAAAATATAATCATGTTCTTCCTTTGAATATGAAATTCAAATGAATCAAAACCTTTGACTTCAAACCACTTGCAAAATGGATTTATATTTCAATCATAAGTCCATATACAAGTTCAATCAAACTCAAATCAAGCTTTGACCAAGCCATTTGACCCATTTAGGCTCACTTGACCCAAAGTGACCTTAAGTACCCCTTATGAGCCAAATTTTAATCCTAACCTTGATTGAATCATATGCCTCTCATCATGATCAACAATCATCATGAGATGATCAATCAATCAAATTGGGTCAAACGTCAAACCTAAGGGTTGACCAAGTCAACAC
This sequence comes from Cymbidium sinense, assembly GCA_021442155.1. NCBI lineage: Eukaryota > Viridiplantae > Streptophyta > Magnoliopsida > Asparagales > Orchidaceae > Cymbidium > Cymbidium sinense. The sequence goes on along the minus strand of JAKCPB010001484.1, from coordinate 98,314 downwards.
TTAGCCAAAATGAAACATAACGTAAAATCCACCATAGGCCAAATTGATTGAAACCATTGATCTAAGTTCATTCATGAACTATGTTTGAACTTGACCAAGTCAACATTTGAGCCTAACTTTAGCAATTGACATGACCCAAGTTAACCCAACTTGACCTAAAAAAGTCAAAATCTATCAAAACTTGATCTAAGCCAAATTGATTGAAACCAATGGGTCAAGTTCATTCCAAATCACTTGTTGAACTTGACCAAAGCCTCAATTGGCCAACTATAACTAACTCTTTGACCTTGAACCCAACTTGACTAAAGGGTTATGTTGAGCCAAATTCAAACTTAACCAAAATTGATTGGAAACAAAGATACCAATCCACTTCATATGACTAACCAAATCTAAACCTACCCATGACCTAGCTCAAATAGGTCAAATGGGTCAAATTGGTCAACTTGACCCATTTGACCTAAATGAAGTCATATGAACCAAATTCAAACCTAAACCAAATTGAATCAAACCAAAGCCACCAAAACATTTCAAATGGTCATATGAACTTGACTCCCAACCTTAGTTTGACCCAATTTGACCAATTGGTCAACTTGACCCAACTTGACCCATTTGACCTAAATGGGTCAACATGAGCCAAACCATAACAAATGAACTCCAAATCTGATGAAACTTGGCCAAATCTATTTTCTCCACATACCCAACACATTCAAATTCAAAAATTGGCCAAATGACCATTCTACACCTAGGCCATAGAACAAGTTTTGGTCAAATCCTCTTCATACCTACTTGATACTCTCTTAATAGGTCAAGTAAACCTTATGGAGGTGCACCCAATGGGTTTGGGTCAGCCAACTTGACCCAAGGCCAAAATGAGCACATGGCTCAAATTGGCCACATGGGAATCATGCTCCCACTCAATTTGAGCACATGGGGAGTTACCATTCCACTCCAAACCGACCATGTGAGCCTCTAATAGATCAAAACAACCCTCAGTCAATTGGATCAAAATGGCAAGTGAAGCTTTGACCTTTTGATTGCCTAAGGGGGAGATATACTCCCCCTAATTCACTTCAATTCCAATAGAGCCTAATTCGATTGAAGCATAGGAAGCCAGAGGAGCCATTTGAGAGCCTTCCCAAGCTTCTTAGAGAGAGTTAGAATTTCCATTTCTCATTTCCTTAAGCAAAAATAGGGAGCTCCAAGGATTTGCCAACTTTCTCCACACACCAAACCAAGTCAATTCCCACACTCCCTCGGGACCAAGTCGAGCTTGCCCAACCTCTTTCCCAAGCTCCAAAGGCAAGGGAAGATCCACTTCAATCAAAATTAAGCTCACTTAGGAGGAGGAGAGTTGGTCCATAGACTATCCACTCAACCTCAAGAGCTAAAACTTTCACCAAAGCTTCGTCTCAACTGGCTCCTCCAAGAGAATCAGTCTGGTGATCACCTTGATGAGGTATGACATTTTGACCATTAAACTCAATGTGGTGTGGAGCTTTGTGAAAGAAATTTTGATCCCATGAAATTTTGACCATTAGATGTGCTTGCCATTAGGTTTAGATGGTGTGGGTTGAGTTTCAATCCCATCTGAGCTTGATCGAGCTCAAATCTTCCCTTTGAAAGTGGATGGTCTCCATTATTCTTCAGGGAAGAATAGGGATGATCTCTGGTTGTCCATCCACACATTTTGGATGGACGATCGAGATTAAATCCCATTTTATATCTTATTTTATCCCATCTAAACTGAGGATTAAATCCTAGGTTCGATCCTTGATCAGATGGAGGCAAAAAAGCACATACATGATGTGATGTTTAAGTGGCCACTCAAAGGATGATGTAAAGCGTGAGTCACATGCATGGCATTAGGATTAGGAATTAATTAAGGTTTAAATAATTCTAATTAATCCTCTAAACTTCTAAAATTCATATCTCTCTAAAGAAAAATCAAAAAAATATGAGGTAATTTCCACTGAAAGATAATTCAATCTAGAATATTCTAAAATTGGTTTTAATGGATTTTGAATATTGTCTTTCTCTAATTTTAGGTTTTTTGAAATCTTAATTTGTTAATTACTCCATAGTTAATCCTTCTCAAACGTGTATTTTGGTGGATGACTTACCTCCCCTAATTTTTTAGAATTTATTGGTAGCTTAATTTGGGAAATTTAATTCATTCCTAATTACCCCTTAATGTAATTAAGGATAATTAAGGGTTTGATTAGTGGTTTAATCTATTGAAGTTGATTAAGGTCAGATTTAGTGAATGGGAGGTTTAGGAAATAATTTTAGAGCATTTCCCCTAAGCTATTCCTTAAACCCCCTTTCTTTCTTAATCCTCTCTTAATTAAGGCTAATTCACTAATTACCCTATTAATTAATTTCTTAAAATTCTAAAACTTTTCAGAACTCAATTAATCTACTTGGGGTAGATGCTTAGGTGTTCAAGTTCAATTAAGGAAATCAAAACTCAACTCATATGTGTGAGGGTGTTTTGAAATTACTTAAGTTAAACCCTTTAGCTTAATAAATCCTTAATCATGAGCCAAATTGCATTAGGCCCCTTTCTTCCTAGTTGCATTGCAAATTAAAATTCTTTTTGAGGTTTTATGTCATCTCATTGGCTCATAATTATTTGATTAACTATGCTAAGGTGTAGGTAAGGGATAATTAACATGTTTAATTACCTTAACCTAATCAAAAATATAAAATGAATCTAATCATCTAAAATTGAACAAAATGTCAAACATATGTGGGAATGGGTTAGTAATAGTAAACTCAATTCACATTTTCAAAATTAAATCAAATTTAAAATGCAATAAAAATCATGTTAAATAAACTTTGATTTACTTTAAGCTTTCTTATTTCATAAGATTGTCTTTAGGATTTAATTGAAGTAAATGTGTTTACATGATTTCATTACTTTAGTTCTTCCCAACATGCTAAATATATGTGTCATATGGTTTCATGCATCCATGCTTTTCAAAATCAAATTTAAAATGAAAATGTTTCTTTATGTCAAATTGCATGTGTTGGCTAAAGTAAGAATATGAGTGGCTATTATCACTATTAAATTCAAATTATTTTCAAAAAATATGGATCAATTATCAAAATTGAAAGTGTGTTACTTTACTTATGAGTTTGCATGTGAGTAAATTACAAGAATGTGCTTAGTGTAGGTTTTCCTTCTCTTCTCTTTTAGTATAGTTTTGAATAGGATTTGGCAAGGTGTATGGCTCATTTGAAAAGAACCTAACACTTGCCTAATTCCATATCCTATTCATTCTATACCATCACTTAAGAAGGATACCTGCTTGCACATATAAATTACATAAACAAAATAAATCAACCAACACCAACTTTTGCATTCTTTCTTTTCCATTCATTTCTTTTGTACATATGCTTGTATTTAAGGAAAGTGGTATATTAGTCTAGAAACCCGAGGTTGTGAGGCTTTAAGTAGCTAAGTAGGTCTTATTACACCTCGGTTTACAATGGCATCGTACTCACTTATGTCTTTCATACATTCATGTGTGCATGTGAATGTTGGATAAGAAACCCCTTTTCTACTTAATGAAAAATCATGCATCATAAAATTTCAAATTTGCTTAAGTAAATTACTTAGCATGCATCATAAAGTGTGCTAAATATTCCCATTTTCATGTATATATATGTTTAGGACTCATTCATATGCATGTTATACATGTTGGGAAAGAAGTGATGTATTTTGTGAATTTAGTTCATTTTACTTAATCTTAAAATGCCTTTGTTTTTGAATAGGTTTGTTTAGAGTTCATCTAAACTTAGGATCAATTAAAACACTTAATTAAAACATTCACTAAACAAAACAAAAATATGAATCCACTTTAGAAATTACTTAGGTTAGGGAAGGAAAGAGAAGTTCTCTTCTCTTTCCCTCTCTTTATAACTTAGTAATTGATTGTAGGATTCACTTAAACCCAATCAAAACATAAAATAAAATCAATCCAAAATAATTAAATCACTTAAATGAAATCTCCTCTAAGTTGAATATGCTTCACACTTAGAAAATTCTTAACTTAAAGCCATAGCTAAGCACACCACACAAACCTCTAAAGCCACCACTTCTAGCTTTAGGTTAGGGCGGTGCATGATTTGAAGCTTGCTTTTATTTTGAGATATATGTTTTAGTCTAGATGTTAGGGTGAATGTGCATAGAATGAATGGTAGGGTGATCTTAGTCTAACCATTTATGGATTGTGCTTAAAGGCAATAAATAAAATATAAATGACTTTTTTGTGCGTGCTTATACCCCTAAGCATGATCCAATAGGCGGTGGACTTAGTCACCCATGTGTGGGTTTAAGTCCAATATACATGCTTGGGATTTGGTGGTTTGTTTAACTAACCTTTGTTTTGTAGGTGTTAGCTAGATTTACTTTTCTTTTCATGTAATTTTACAATTAGGATTTGATTGTTATGGGGATTAGGATGAGCATTGGTCATAAGATCTCATCTTATGCACCATGTGAAGCCTTTGGAGCATCCACATTCCAACCATCCAAAGAAGGAATCAAAGAAGAAAGAAGAAAGAAGAAAGAGAAGAAGAAGAAGAAGAATGAAGGAGTGAAGTTTGAATACCCCATAATAATGAGTTCCTTGCTTAATTGTATGTAATTCATTTGTAATCCATGTTGTATAAGGGTAGAGCTCAGCTACCCAATTTATTTTTTGGGTTTGTGGGTACCCCATAATGCCTTATTCTTTTGCGATTAGCTTTATAAATTGATTGATGATTTGTTTAGCTTGTGCATTAAGTGGCATCCTTTTCCTAGTTTCTTCCTTGCTTTATGTATGGCATGGATGTGGATTAGGCTCTTAGGAAAAATAAATCTTTTGCCAAATCTAACAATTCAAAACTAAAAATAAAGAACTCATAACCTCACTAAAGCTTAGGCTAAAAATTAAGATAAAATAATTAGCAACCCCTTAGTTGGATGAGTACTTGTTTTATAACATCATGCACAAATGCATATTATTTTCACTCTTAATTAGAATACCTTTCTAGTGAAACTTGGCTTGACCTTTGAGAGCCATGGTGGAAACACACCTCCTCCTTCTGATTTTGGCCAATAATCTTATTTCTCATGCATTAGGCATATGAATCTATTAGCACAGTCAAAATGATTGTCCAAAATAAAAAAAATAAAATGAAATCTTGCATTAGATTCAAGTCATTTAAAGCATGCCTTACATGATCTAGTCTCTTTAGGAGTGAGTTTAAGGACTTAGTCTCTTTCTAAATGAATAACAACCTAGCTATCTTGCATAAAGCATATGACTTGCTACATGAATTTAAAATCATAGGAGGAGTTATTGGTAGCCACCCCAATGGCTAAGTCCAAGTGTGGTTTGTCCTCTCTTGTGGAGGCAAACCAAACCCATTTTCAGATTTAAGTTGTGCTTTTGGCCCCAAAGCTCCCTAGATTTAGGTTAGGTTGCTTCTCCCTTTGGGCCATAAGCCAATCCTGCTCTTAGGCATTTCCATCATCTTCTGTTGTGGAATCATAAGCCCTAAATTTCTAATGAAAATTCAAGTTAAATAAATTAAATCAATTTCAAAAATGTAAAGCCCAACTTTAGGATAGTTTGAGATGTTCTAGGTTTCCTAGCATCGGCATCTCCTACTTATCTTCTTTGCATAATAACTCCCTCTCCTTGATCAATCCCTTTTGATCTTCCAAAATAAACTAATCTATTGGTAGTCCTACATTAAAATCTTTGGAGACAAAGATCATTTACCTTAATCGAGAGTATTCCTAAGGGTTCTCATTCTTTAGGATGTAATTAACTATGGGGGCTTGCCCCTGTAGGGAACTTAATGAACCTGATTTAAAATAAACCTTACTTTACATTTCCATGTAAAGTAGGAGAAGAATCTTTGGTACATATGCAGACCCATTATCCTTAGGAGTCCTTGTTGAAGTGATTAGGTCCATTGTAGGGTGGTGACTTCTATCTTTCGAGATAGTACACCTCTCCTCAATGTCGTACCTGATCACCCTCAATAAGAATATCTGCAAATCTACGTGGTGTCCCAACTAAAGGTATATATTTCTATTTTCATTTATTCTCTCCTGGAAAGGATAGATGAAGGCAAGAAATATTTTACCATAGATTTTCAGCGACTTTGGGATGGTTCTCTCTCCATCTTTGGTAAATGATCATTGTCTTGAGTATCGATAGTGGGTTTGTACTTTGGTATGAATCAAACTATCTTTCTCCATTGGCACTTAGCTTATTTCATTCTTAAGTTAAGCTAGCCAACATCTTTAGGTTTTAGGACCTCACCATGTTGGTCTTAAAACCCTGTTGGTTCCAATGGCAAAAAAAAAGATCTAAATGAAAATATTTAAAGACTTCCTCCCATTTCATTTTCATCTAAGAAAGGTTCATTCTAAAATAATAAAGACAAAATAACATTTTCATAAAATCTTGCTTTCCAAAAAGTACTCTTTCAAAAAATGCACATAATAAAATATTTTCCACAAAATTTTCTTAAATCACCCTCATCTAACAATTCTCATAATTTTTTATATGTAGGAATCTTCAAAATAAAACTAACAATCTTTTCCAAAAGCACAAATGAACATCTTCCTTCAATTCATTTTGATGAATATTTCATTTTCAAATAAAATGAACAATCATCTTTCCAAAAGTCAAAATCAAAATAAAAAATAAAACTTTCAAAAAGCACACATGAACCTTGCCATTCAATAAACCCACACCTATTGAATGAGAGTTTCATCTTAAAATAAAACTAAATTTTTCAAAAGCATATGTGAACATCTTCATTCAATATAGCCAAATTTATTGAATGAATATTTCATTTCCAATTAAAAATAATATCATTTGGAAATCCCACTTAAACATATCCCATATATGATTAAGTTGGAATTCCCTCTTTCAAAAAGCAATAATCACACACAAAATAAAATTTTCACATTTGCAAAATAAGATTGACTTCCATTTCTACATACCCAAATATGTTGAATGGAAGTCTTCTTTTCAAAAATCAAAACTTAACAATCATATTTTCCAAATTCAAACACATTTGGAACTTTATTTAGCATACTCAAATTTGCTAAGTGAAGTCTCCAAATTCAAAACAAAATTTTCAAACACATTTGGAACTTCATTTAGCATACTCAAATTTTCTAAGTGAAGTCTCCAAATTCAAAAAAAAAAATTTTCAAAACATTTGAACTTCATTTAGCATACTCAAATTTGCTAAGTGAAGTCTCCAAATTCAAAACCAAAATTTTCAAACACATTTGGAACTTGTTTAGCATACTCAAATTTCTAAGTGAAGTCTCCAAATTCAAAACCAAAAATTTTCAAACACATTTGGAACTTCATTTAGCATACTCAAATTTGCTAAGTAAAGTCCAAATTCAAAAAAAAATTTTTAAGCACCTTTGGAACTTCATTCTTTAGCATACCAAATTCTAAAGAGAAGTTTCCATTTTCAAAGCAAATAAAAAAAAATTTTAACACATCTTTTGGAATCTCATTTAGTATACACAAATTTGCTAAGTGAAATTTCCATTTCACAAAATTAAATGGAACTTCATCTTTCCATACCATATTTTCTAAAGTAAAGTCTCCACTTTCAATCAAAACAAATCAAAACCAAAAGGAAACACATTAGGATTTCCTAGCCTACCCAAATTTAGGATCTAGTTTTACAAAATCAAAATATCCAAAATAAATGAAACACTTTAGGATCTTCTTAGAATACTCAAATTTGCTAAGAATCCTATTTTCAAAAGATCTTTCAAAACACTTGGGTTCTTCACTTAGCATACCTAAATTTGCTAAGTGGGAATTCCATTTTCAAAATCAAACAACAATTCACAAAAAATAAAATAAACAACTTTTTTTAAACACTTCTATTTAAAATAAAATGAACCATGGAAACATTTAAAATATTTGAATCAAAATCTTTCAACATACCAAATTTGTTGGAGTTAGATTCATAAAATTCTCTTTTCAATCAAATTTTAAATCTTCTAATCCATTTGAACCCCACTTAACACTTCCAAGATGTTGGATGTGGGTTCAAATTTTAATTCAAATTCAAAAATCAACAAAATAGAAATCGATCCAAGCTCATTTCCTAAATTTGTAGATTCAAATCGATACATTCTGATTCTCTCAATTTTGCGTTGATTTGAAATGGCGCTCATAAGTTTTTGTTCACTTTCCCTCATGACATGGACTTGGCCTTGCCAATTTCCCCATTGGATCATACCCACCTTATCCATTTGGTGGGGATTTGAGGAGTGAGGATAACATGTAGGCACTCCCTCACAATCGGATTTGTGGTGGAGCGTAAGCGGTCATCCAGATTGATTTACCTTCAGATTTAGATATCTACTCATTGAAGAGGAAAGCAGTGGCAGTCCCACCAGCTTTAGTAGTGATAGTGATAGCGCCTGTGCACCCCATGGTTTCCCATGCTACCCCAGTGAGGGCTAGCACATAATCTTTGGCACCCTCTAAGGGTAAGCTCCTCTGATTCCAGAGATTGCCTCCCTAGCCTTTGAGGTTGGGTCTAGTTCTCACTCTGCTCATCTGCAAAGGAGAAATAAAATTGCATGATCAAGCGATCATACTAGATTCCAGGGAGATGGTCGATAGTAGAGGTACCTACTTTAATCACCCACCTCGATTACTGAACAGTTTCATCCTCTCTGGGTTTAGAGAGGATGCTAGGAGGATATGTACTTCACCTCCACCAATGGTTCAGCATCACTCACTTAGGCGAGGTCATATGTCCTCAATCAATCTTGCACCGGGTTGGGGAGCTTATGGATGTTCAAAGTAGCTCAATTTGATTTGAGATCCATCATCCCCTGTAGCATGGGAAAACATATTCGATAGGAGAGGGATAGAGAGAGCCATACATCTATTCATATCACTAGTAGGGAGAGGTGGAGGTTCAATTGCCAGTCGGTAGCTTATGCACTTGTCAACTTTCCAACTCGGTGCGCTACCCACGTCTACCATACAGATAACATCCTACTTACTAGGACCAGTCATCACTAGAGGACAACTCCTATTTATAAAGAGTCGATGGTGTCTCCACCACACCGCTCTACCCCCCGTCTGCCATCACCATTCATCATCTCCTTCCATCAAAGGCCATGAAGGCCATATCGGGAGAAGCATACCCCATTGGTGATCTATGGTGAGGATCCTACTCCATCTACACCACCTACTCGTGAGAGAGCTCTCACTGACCTTCCCTAGTGGTGGTGGTGTGGAGGAGTGGCGACCCAAGCATAGTGGTCATCCCACACCAACTCCACAGTTAAGGACATGGATGGTAGTAGCTATTGCGGTAGAAGATGATAGCCTGCATCGATGATAGTGGAACCTCTAGGAATGTCACCCCTTTCATAGGTGAGTGTGTCTCTTCTAGTGAGTATCCTCATAGGATTGACTCTTTCAGTGAGTAAGGTTGTGCCTCTCATGCATGACAATGATCACATCGTCAAAAATCATTTATTCCCATTGATTGATCATTTTTCGAGGAGATAGTAGCACATTATCTTGTAGAGAAGAAGGAGATTGGGGTATGATTGGTCGAGATGAGAAGAATCAGCCATCCCAATGAAGATGATTTGTTGGGAGACTTTAGATGGGGTCTCATGGTAGATACTAGGGATCTCTCTTGAGGAAGCAGCCATGGAAGGTGATGAGGTTGATCAAGAAGACATAGCCCCATCAACACCTTGATATCAGTTGAAAAAAATGAGTGGATAGATGGGATGGCGAGGTAGTTTTAGTACTTAGAAATAAGCCAGTTCATCCTATGACATTAGTCGGGAGTTAGTGCATGTCTTGGACCAAGACCTTACCTCCTATTGAGCAAGGTAGTACTAGCATGTATAGGAAGATAGTGGAAATCACCTCCATATAAGAAAAATATATCAAATCCATGGTTGAGCAGCAAGTGAAGGAAGCATTGGCTCAAGCTCAAGGAGGATCATTGGTTCTAAAGGGTAAGCCCTACTTAGAGGAATTTGATGCAATCCATATCCCAAGGGTTTTGGTCCACCTTCCTTCAAAAGCTTTGATGGTAGTGGAAACCTAAGGCATATACATATAGCACTTAGGCCATTATTGCAATGGTGCGATGACACTTTGCTATTCCTCTTGTTAGTAGCCTAGATTGCTTTCGATTGGTATGCTAAACTTTCCAATGGTTCGGCAAAGATATTTCCTAAGTTGGAGCAACTCTTTATCAAGAGGTTTGCTGGAGCTCAGTAAAGGGTTATTGTAGGTGATCTCATTATAGCACAACAACACCTAGGTGAGTCCCTTATTGGTTATATTCTTCAATGGTGTAACCTGAGTATGAAATGCAAGTTGCAATTGTTTGAGTAGCATGCCATTGAGATTCTTCTAAAGAATATCCAAGGCCCAGTCTTCATGCTTAAGGGCTTCACTATCAAAATATTTGAGAAGCTAATCAACAAGGTGGTTAGTCTACAAGGAGAGGCCAAACAGTTGCCTTTTCAAGACCAGTTGCCCAAAGCCAAGCCATAGAAGGTCTATGAGAAGAAGCCGGGAGCAGAGATAGTGATAGATAAGGGGAAGCAACTAGCTAGAGATCAGTATGAGAGAGACCAACCTCTACTTCACACCTCCTTTACCACCACCATACGGCTATAGCCTCCATGGCCATCGACACCACCTCTCGGCCATACCACCCAGTGGCGGCACATACCAGCCGGTAGCTATGATCCACTACTCTTTTAGAGAAGCTTAACAAACTTTATTCATTTAAGAGGAGGTAATCGAAAGATCTTTAAGAATCTCTTAAAGAAGGATTTTTTAGCAGCCTGGGAGACCGAGGAAGTAGGCAAAAGTCATGATCCTAACTTTTGCCTACCACGATACTAGGCCATGTTTTAGAGGATTGCTTCACATTCAAGGACTGGCTTGAACATAGCTTCAAGACCGATGTTGTAGTCATCCCAAAAGAATACCTTGTGGAACAACCATCCAGTTCCATTAGGGTAATCCTTGGGGATACTTGTGATCCTTCCAAAATTAAAGAAGGTTGGGATATTTCTTTATCCAAAACCTCTAAAAAGATTATCCAGAAAATCAAGAAACTTTCCTTGTGAGTGCTTGAGTCAGCTCAGACCTCCAACATCAAGGAAGGTTTGCAAGTTGTTAAAACTCGAGGAAAGGGGAGCTCGGTGAGTGCATGTGTCATCAGGATGGAAGCACAACCAAGAGTCCAACCTCCTCCCAGTTGTAGCTTTTAATGACTTCCTCCACTTCATGTTCTTCTTCTTAGTAGAACTCTTTGTATCGATGGATAAGGGCATCAAATCCTTACCCCACTCACTTTACTTAATTTTTTGTACCTCCAAACAAATCAAGAAATTGAAGAATAAAGCTAGCTTGATTTACATCTGTCACTCGATGGGTTGTCTACTTTTATTTTTAATGATAACTCTTCAAGTCAAAATAACTATAATAATTTTGATCTTCATCTTTTGATTGAGTTGGACTTCCCTCCTCTGAATACTATGGTTCACCTCTTGAGATAAACTTGGAATCATCGATTGAGGGTCCCATAGAGAAGCTTGTAGGTGAGCCTTATGTCTGGTAGAACCTTCCATTACCCTGTAAGAGATCACCAAGTCAACCTTCATAGTGGCAAGGTTCTACCTCCTGACCTCAAGATAGAAAAAGTCATTATTATAGATCAGAAGCCCCTCCACGGATGCTCCACCCTTGGATATGCTTGTGGAGGATCGCCCAAGGTGGACTACAATGTCCTCTCTCATCTAAGAAAGTTGCCATCTAAGCATATACGATGCCCTTGTCTTATCAAAGAAATGAGTGAATCACTAATCAAGGCTCTCCTTGATCACCTATAGCTTAGCTGACCTCTATAGGTGAGGAGGCACATTATATAAAAGAAGCTCAGGGGATTACCTTCATACATGAAGATCTTTTTCTGGGGGACTTGGAGCACAACCATCCCCTTTACATCACAGTTGACATGGACAGATTCAGACTTACTAGAGTTCTTATGGATCCAAGTGCATCGGTGAACATTATGAGTCTAAAGACACTTGCCTATTTGAGGTTTGACATCTCCACACTCTAAGGAGATAAGATGATGTTGAGAGGATTCAATGAACAAGCTGAGCAGAATTTAGGTTCTATAGTATTACCTTTGGAGATAGGGATGGAAAGGAAGTTTTACATCATTGATTTGAATACTTTGTTCCGCTATGCTCGGTAGGCCTTGGATACATCAGAACAAAATAATTTCATCCTCTCTTCATTAGTGCATCAAGTTTAGACAAGATGGGATTGAATATCGTGTTAATGGAGATGAAAAGACATTCTTAATTAGAGAGGTTGAGATTGATGAGTATGCAACATACTATCTTTCTTAAAATAGCTGTTCTCATGAACTTGGAAAAAATTCAAAAGCAAAAGAAAAAGAAAATGAAGAAAAAGAAAAGATAAAAGAAAAAGAAAAGGAAAATGAAAATCCAAGTGAACAAGAAAGGGGAATTGAAGAAGAAAAAGATCCACATATCAAATTCCACCCATAGTTCATTCCATCATATGGACATGTGTAGGATTACTCAACCTCCACCGGGTAGAGGCGGAGGTTCAGAGGTGGAAGACCCCGTTGGCCATTAGCCAACACGTCATGTTTAGTTCATGGACCCTACTATTCATATAGACTTGGAATCCAGCTGAGGAAGAGTCTAATGTGATTAGTATACCAACCCCTCTCGGGTTCCATTGGAGGTGACTTTCAATCGGGAAAAGATGAAGACCAGCCTCAAAAGCAAAGTATTCAATCAGTTTATTTGAGACTATTAGTGTGGAACCTTAGCTCTAACCTCACTTACATCTCAAGTTGAAGGTTTAGTAGTTAAGGAAGTCCCTAAATCTTCCTAATATGAAGCCAAGGGATTCTTTTGGGATCATCATCCTCAAGCCCCCAAGTTGATGTAGAACTTGAGAGGATACATTTAAAGAATTGATAGAATTACCATTTGACTTTTACTCTTGTGTTCATAATCTTATACAAAAAGTTTTAGTTCCTCATACATGGTCCAAGCATAGGTTAGAGTACTTTGAAAAATTGTGGAATAATATGGGTAGGGAAGCACAATCAAGAGTAGGACTAGGATTCGGTACAGTGGGTCCAGTCGATGATGATGATTACTTAGTTGTTACCAATCATTTAGAATCTGATAGTTTCTTCTCACACAACATCAACACTTATGAGAATGTCATTTAGAAACCTTAGATGATCCAAATGATCTCCAAATCAGAGAGGCACTGCCAGAATTTGAAGAGGAGATTCATTCAACAATAGACAAGCTTAAAGAAATCAACCTCATGATAGAAGAAACTCATGCTGTACATCATTCATTTGAATGAAGAAGAAACCAATGACTTAGTTAGCTATTGGTTTGATTGCTTGCATGGAGTTATGAAGAGATGCCGGTTATCTCTGATGTAGTCCAAGCTATCAATAAATGATGCTACCCTATTAAGCAAGCTCCTAGACGCATGCAATTAGAAATTGAACAAAAGGTCATTTCTGAAGTCAAGAAACTAATCAATGTTGTTTTCATTAGGAAATAGAAATATCCTACCTGGTTAGTTAGTGTCATCTTAGTTAAGAAGAAGAATGGCCATATTCACATATGCGTCGATTTCAGGGACTTAAATAAGGCATGTCCTAAGGATGAGTTTCCTCTTCCAATACCAAAATTAATGGTGGACATTGCCTCATCTCATGCAGTGTTCTCTTTCATGGATGGGTAAGCTGACTATAACCAAATCAAGATGTCTCTTGAAGATGAAAGAAACACTGCTTTTCAAACCCAAATTAGAATCTTTTATTATAGGGTCATGCCATTAGGCCTTAAAAATGCTGGTGCTACATACCAATGGGCCATGACTCAAATCTTTAATGAACTCATCCATCATCAAGTTGAGTGTTATGTTGATGATCTAGTAGTCAAGAACAGAGAAAAAGAAGACTACCTCTTTGACTTGAGAGTAGTTTTTGAACGGTTGAGACAATATAACCTCAAAATAAATCCCCTGAAGTGTGCATTCGGAGTAGCTTAAAGAAAATTCCTTAGGTTTATTGTCCAACATCGGGGAATAGAAATAGATCTAGAGAAGATTAAAGCTATCTTAGAAATTCCACCTCCTAAGAGTTTAACTCAACTCAGATCCTTCCAAGCATCGTTGGCTTATCTAAGATGATTTATATCCAACCTATCGGTGGATGCAAGCCATTTTCAGCACTTGTCAAAAAAATGTCAAGTTCAAGTGGTATGATAAGTTCCAGCATGCCTTTGAAGACATAAACCAGTATTTTGTAAAGCCGCTAGTTCTAGCGGCCCCTATCCCAGGCGTGCCACTCATTCTCTACACTGCTACATTGGATGACTCTCTCGATGTTAGCCCAAGCCAATCACGAAGGGAGGGAGAACACTCTCTACTACCTCATCCATCATCTTATTCTTGCTGAAGTGAACTATCCACCTATTGAGAAATATTGCCTAGCTTTAATCTTTGCTTCCCAAAAGCTACAGATTTATATGCTTTCTCATAAGGTGAACTTGATCTTCAATAAATCCTTGTATCTCATAACAAACTATCCGGATGTTTGGCATGATGGACCATGATTCTCTCACAATTTGATATCACATTCGTACCCCTCTGTGCAGTAAAAAGATAGACATTAGTGGATTTCTTAGCAGCACACCCACATCCAACTGATTCTCCGCTTAGTGACAATCTCCCTAATGAACAAATCATGAACTTAGGAGAGGTCTACAACCATCGATGGGAGATATATTTTGATGGTGCAGCTTCTTTTCACAAAGGGGAAGCACCACAATCTATTCTCCCAGGAAAGGTAGGGGTAGGAATAATTCTCCTAACTCCAGACCGAGATATGATGAGATTCTCATACTATCTTTCCAACCCCTGCACCAACAATGAAGTTGAGTATGAGGCTTTGATGGTCGTGTGGTTAGCCATCAAATTAGAGCATCAACATATTTGGGGATTCTCTTGGTCATCAACCATGGATACTGGCCGATGATTACAACGCATGGATGTAGCTAGGAGATGCCATCGTGTCGTACAGTGTGGTCCTCCACCAACCACCCATTCTACA
The DNA here is from genome assembly GCA_021442155.1 of Cymbidium sinense. NCBI lineage: Eukaryota > Viridiplantae > Streptophyta > Magnoliopsida > Asparagales > Orchidaceae > Cymbidium > Cymbidium sinense. The sequence goes on along the minus strand of JAKCPB010001484.1, from coordinate 83,077 downwards.
CCTACATTGGCCTCATGGCATTCGAGTGTTGTACCATTGTGGTCATCGATCCTCCTCTTCTTCCAAGGGCATCGATTCATCTTAGCTGCCACCGACTACTTTTCCAAGTGGGCAAAAGCCATCCCACTCAGAGAGGTCACATAGCTCAGCAAGTGCTTGATTTTTAGGAACCATATTGTATATAGGTTTGGGGTGCCTCGATGAATTATATCTAATGATGCGCATTCAAAAGCACCAAGATCAACTTTGCTAGAAGACACAGATTGAGATACTCCACCATCTACTAGAGCAAATGGCTTAGTAGAAGCATTCAACAAAACTCTCATCCAAATACTAAGGAAGACTCACCAATAGCGGCTGGAATGAGTAGTTGGTTGAAGCCTTGCCTACATACCACAACCCCAAATCAATCTACCTATTTTCCTTAGTTTATGGGTCCAAGTTGTTACCTTTAGAAGTTCAACTCCCATCACTAATGATAGCATTGGGTAGCAAGATCTCTATAAAGAATGCAAAGTTTAGTTAGAAGAGCTCAAAGGTTTGGAGGAGAGTCGCTATGATGCAGAACCTCAAGTTATACAAGGCCAAAATGATTCAAGCTCATGAAGTTGGTCGCTAGGTTTTTTGAGTAGGAGAACTTGTGTTGTTAGTCCTAAGGAGACCAATTGTCCATCAAAGATGGGAGGCAAGTTTGAATCCACTTGGGAAGGTCCCTTTATCATAGAAGGCCTACCAAGGAGGATCTCATTACTTATTGATTGTAAAGGGGAACACTGATGCTTCCAATTAATGGGCTTTATTTGAAGAAATATTACCCATAAAAATCATGTTTGAAAAAAAAATCTATCAATCAACAAAAATGATTCCATTTCATCAAAATCATCTCTTCTTTCAAAGCATTATTTACTTATCTTTAATCCACCATGATGTTTAGGTAGGTGTAAGAGTCCCCCAGTGGCATCCTATCCCTCTTTTACAACACAAACACAAAATAAACACAATCTTCAGCTATTAGAATAAGTGTGAGAGAACCCAATAGGCATCTTATTTTGAATAGCACAACTAAGTTAGGAGTGAGAGAACCCTAGTGACATCCTTTCTTAGTGGGAATTCCCATTTTCCATCTGTGGCACCATTTCATCAAAATCTCTAGCATGTTTAAGGTAGGTGTAAGAGTCCCCCAGAGGCGTCCTATTCCTTTTAACACATGCACTACAACAAACATAAATCTTTTTGTCTCGAGCTATTTCAATGTGAGAGCAAATCCCCTATGGCACTCACTCATTAGCTATTCTAGGTAGGGTCTACATGCTACCTCGCTAGTATGTCACCCTAGTGGTCATTTGTTTGGAAGATGTGAGTCCCAAAGCTTTCTTCCTAACTTGCCCATTGCAAACCAATGAGCACCTTATTAGTATAGTAGTATTTACTACCCAGCTAGTAAGCTACCTCGTGTTGGTTTTATTTAAAAACATGTGAGTCCCCATGCTTTTTCTTGAACTAATCATCATGATCTGACTAGGTTGAGTATATTTGAGGTTTAGGATAAGTCCCCCAGAGGCTCCTTTTTTCTTTACTATGTTTGAGTCGATATAAATCCACCAGTGGCATTCACTCAATAGTCACCCTAGGTCGGATGGCACCTATCGAGACAGACTATCCCAACAATCAATTTCGCTATAGGAGGATGTGAGTCCCTAAGCTTTCTTCCTATGTTGATTATTGTAAACTGATAGGCACCTTAGGTTAATTGATGTTCATTATGCTGACAACGACTCACCCAGTGGATACACCACTCTTAGCAGATATGAGTCCCCGTGCTTTCTCCTTTAGTTGGCCACCGAATACCTATTTGATATATGACTAGCCATGTCATCTTCTCCAAGGTTTTAGATTAAGCCCTTTGTGGCCCCATCCCCTACGAGCACTCTATTTGGATCACATCCTTTGCACCCCATTTAGACACTAACCAGGTTACTTTTAGATTGGGGTCCCCTTTCCTAGTAGCCATGGTTGGAGAATTTGTTCAGAGATGCGATTCTCCCTTGGTTCAATAAATTTGAGATAGGTCTAGAGGCGATATAAGCTCCTTCTCGCTTTGATTCCTAAACTAAAACAGGTCCATGATAAACAAACTAAATAAACAAACAAAAAATATTCGCTTGTGGATTAGGAATTCAAGCCCCTAAAGTGCCCCTTTTCCCAAGCAGGCATCCTATCTTTAGGGCAGTGTCAGCAAAACTCCCTATAGGAATTGCCTGGCTACCTAAGTTGAGATAAGTCCCCAGGGCGGCACTCACTCCGCTGTCACCCTTAGGTTGGGTTCAATCTATTATGTCTAAAGTAGATTACCCCGACAGCCATTCCACTTTGGAAGATGTAAGACTATGATGCATTCTTTCGTGGCATGATTTTTGCAAACTGACAGGCAGCCCTATGTTAGTTTTAATTTGTTGCCTAAAGCAAATGATCACCCTAGTGGTCTTTTGTAGTGGAAGATGTGAGTCCCTAAACTTTATTCCCTTCAATTGATTATTGTAAACCAAAAGGCTCTCCTTTAGTCAGATAATTCTGCCATTAGTTGGAAAGTTACTCCCTTTGGTTCAATAAATCTGAGATAGGTCTAGGCTGATATAAGCTCCTTCTTAGTGTGATCTATCCCAAACCAACAGAATCTATCAAAATAAATATAAAAATGAAATTAATTTTTACTATCTTCAAGTTGATCTGAGTATGAGGCTTTGATTGCCGGTCTAGAGTTAGCTATCACAATCAGTGTCAAGAGCATCAACATCTATGGGATCTCAGTTGGTCATCAATCAAATTATCGGATCTTACATGGTTCTCAAACCCAAGCTTCATCATTACCACAAATATACCATGAAGTCATTCTAAATTCTCAAGTCACCATCTACAAGGTTCCTTGAGCAGAGAACGCGGTAGTAGATGCTTTGGCCAAACTTGCCAAAGAATTGGCATGTCTGAAAGAAGAGTCCATTCCAATAAGTGTCTAAAATAGACAAGTCCTGTCCTTTATTGATGCCAAACTCATCGAGAGACTTTCTCTTGAAGGGAGGTTGTCATTGCCAAAATGGATAAGGAGTTGGATTAGAGGCAACCATTCATAAACAATTTGAACACTAATAAACTACCTCAAGAAAAGTCACAAGCCCATTAGGTGAAACAGGGAGCTCTCTCCTATGTTGTTGTTGATGGCACCCTATACTGCCAATCCTTTGACTAAATATGGTTACATTATTTAGACAAACATGAAGCTCATGGCATTGTAATCGAGGTGCATTTAGGTCTATGCAGAGCACATCAGTCTGGTCTGAAGATGAAGATGAAGATTAAATGACTTGGATACTACTAGCCTTCGGTGATTTCATGCTCCATGGATGTAGCTAGGAGATGCCATCAGTGTCAGGTACATGGTGTGGTCCTCCACCAACCACCCAACATTTTACATTCTACACCATACATTGGCCTCATGGCCATTTGAATGTTGGGGTACCGACATTGTGGGTCCGATTGATCCTCCTTCTTCCAAGTGTCACCCGGTTCATCTTAGTACACTTTACTACTTTTCCAATGGAAAAGAAATCCCACTCAGAGAGGACACAACTCAACATGTGCTTCAGTTTTCCAAGAATCATATCATATATAGGTTCAGGATGCCTCGACAAATTATATTTGATAATTATACCGCATTCAAAAGCACAAAGATTAACAACTTTGCTAGAAGACACGGTATAGATTGGAGATACTCCACCATCTACTATCCTAGAGTAAATGGCTTAGCAAAAGCATTCAATAAAACTCTCATCCAGATATTTAAGAAGACTCTTGATGATAACAAGCGACAGTGGAATGAATAGTTGGTTGAAGCCTTGTGGGCCTACCACACCACATACTGAACTCTAACTCAATCTATCGCATTTTCCTTAGTGCATGGGTCTGAAGTCGTTCTACCTTTAGAAGTTTAACTCCCATCACTAAGGATAGCATTGGGTAGCAAGATCATTACAGATCAGAATGCAAAGTTGTTGTTAGAAGAGCTCAAAGGTTTGGAGGAGAGTCGCCTACGGGCATGCCAGAACCTCAAGTTGTACAAAGTCATAATGATTCAAGCTCACAATAAGCTGGTCACCTAGGTCTTTCCCAGTAAGAGAACTTGTGTTAGTCCAAAGGAGACCAATTATTGCCCGTTGAAAGATGGGAGACAAGTTTGAACCCACTTGGGAAGGCCCCTATTCTATAGAGAAGGCCTACCAAGGAGGATCATATCAGCTCATCGATTGTAAAGGGGAACAACCGATGCTTCCAATTAATGGGCTCTATCTAAAGAAATATTACCCATAAAATAAATCATGTTTAAAAATAATTATTAATAAAAAGAACAAAATTAGATTCCATTCATCAAATCCTCTCTTCTTTCTAAGCATTATTTGCTTGTCTTACGAATCCGCCATGACATGTTTAGGGTAGGTGTAAGAGTCCCCAGATCCTATCCCTATTTCACATCACAAACACAACCTCCATGCTATTAAAATAGGAGAGAACCCAAGGCATCATTCTTTCAATTAGAACAACTAAATTAGGTATAAGAAAAATCGAGCGACATTCTTTATTGGTGGGAATTCTTGGGTCCATCCATGGTGCCATTTCATCAAACTCCCCATCATCTTTAAGATAGGTGTGAGAGAACCCAGGAGGCATCCTATTCTTTTTAACACATGCACAAAAACAAACACATATCTTTTATCTTGGGCTATTTTGATATAGGAGCAAGCCCCTTATGGCACTCACTCATTAGCTGCTCTAGTTCGGGTTTACATGCTACCTTGCTAGTATGTTACCCCAATGGTCATTTGTTGGAGGATGTGAGTCCCTATGATTTCTATCTAACTTGATCATTGCAAACTAATGAGTGCCTTGTTATTATGGTAGATTTCACTGCCCATCTAGTAAACTACCTCATGTTGATTTTGTTTAAGAAGATGTGTGTCTCTGAGCTTTCTTCTTGAACTAATCATCATGATCTAACTAGTCTATATATTTGAGGTTTAGGATAAGTCCCCATAGGCTCCTTTCCTCTGACTACATTTGAGTTGATATAAGTCCTCCGACATTTACCAAGAATCACCCCTAGTGGGATGACACCTATCGAGCCAAAGATAGACTATCCTAGCAATCAATTTCACTATAAGAAGATGTGAGTCCCCGAGCTTTCTTTCTAGACTGATTATTGCAAATTGATGGGCACCTTAGGTTGGTTGATGTTCACTATGCACAAAGGACTCATCCATACACCTGGCGCACGTGAGTCCTCAGCTTTCTCCTTGAGTTGGACTCAATACTTATTGGATATATGACTAGCCATGTCATCTGAGGGATTGTTAGCAGCCCCTTCTCCTCAAGAATTCTATTTGGATCACAGTGACCCCATTTAGGTACCTAGTTACCCTTGGATTAGAACCCCTTTCCCAATAGCCACCCTGTGTTGAAGAATTTTTCGCACGATTCTCCCTTAGTTTAGTAAATTGAGTTAGCCGACATAAGCTCCTTCTCAATTTGATCCCTCGTAAATAAATAGGGTCCATGTTAAAATAAACTAAATAAAATAAAAAATTAATTTGTGGATTAGAATTCAAGCCCCAAAGGCCCCTTTTCCCAAACAGACATCCTCTTTAAAGTGTCCAGAACTCCCTATAGGATTTTCCTGACTACCTGAGTTGAGATAAATCCCTAGCTCGGTACTCACTCCATAGTCACCATTAGGTCAGGTTCAATCTATTTTTGCTTCAAATAGGTTTCCCCAACAGTCATTCCTCTTTGGAAGATATAAGACTATGATGCATCTTTTCTAGCATGATTGTAAATTGACGGGCAACCTTAGGTCTTGTTCGATTTGTTGCCCAAAGCAATCGATCACCCCAGTGGTCTTTTATAGTGGAAGATGTGAGTCCCTAAGTTTTCTTCCCTTAAATTGATCATTGCAAACTAAAAGGCACTCTTTTGGTCAGATAGTTCTCCCATCAGTCAAGAAGCTACTCCCTTTGGTTTAAGAATGATAGTCTCGATATAAGCTTCTTCTCAATCTGATCCATCACAAACCAACGGAATTCATTGAAACAAATATAAAAATGAAATTAATCTTGACTATCTTTGAGTTGATTTAAGTACCCTAGCAGCATTCACTCGATAGCCAGCCTTAGGTCGGGTTCAATTTGTTGCCCAAAGTAATCGATCACCTTAGTGGTTCCTTGCTTTGGAAGATGTGAGTCCCAGTGCTTTCTTCCTAACTTGACCATTGCACACTAAAAAGCACCCCTTTAGTTGGATAGTCATATCTTGTGGTTAGTAGACTACTACTTCTGGTGAGTCGAAAAGCCACCATGACCCCTACTCGCTCCAAAATCAATAGGATCCATCATAATCAAAACCATTCTAAAAATAAAATTAATCTTGGATATCTTTGAGTTGATCTAAGTTTCTTAGTGGCATTCACTAAATAGTCAGCCCTAGGCTGGTTTCAATCTATTACCTTACCAATAGATTACCCCAAAGAATCGTCCCTACTTTGGAGGATGTAAGTCTACTCGCTTTCTTCCTAGTACCGATACCGTATCCCTTGGTTGGCTAGTCCTATCATGTGTTTAGTAGACTACCACTTTGGATTGGTAAATCTTAGTTAGGTCTAGCCTCTTTGACTCACAACATGGCAAATCAACAGGGTCCATCTCAAAATCCAAAATTTAGAAATATGAAACAAATTCAACAAAACAAAATATGAAATAAACAAAACAAAACAATCAATCAATCTAAATCAAATCTTTGTTTCTCCTCAATGAGATGCAAATCTTTTTAGTCCCCCAACAGATCTAGAATTCTAATCCCTCAGCAAATTTCACAACCCCTCCCTTGTGGATGACTTTAACTTGCCCCTCTAGTGGAGGGTTCACTTTTCTATCCCCCGTGGAGTAAAAAAAACAAATTAAACAAACAACAAATTTAAACAAATGAAACCCTCTTCCCAAGTGGAACTTACTTAAATAAATCAAATTTCTCTCCCTAGTGAGACTCAAATCAAATCAAACCTTTCATCTCCTTGTGGATGACTTGAACATGCTTCCCTAGTGGAAGGTTCACATATTCTATCCCTAGTGGATTTGTCCTTTTCTCTCTTATGTCTTTGACATAAGTAGAGTCACATTTCACTAAGCTCTAGATTCCTTCTATACCATGGGTTACATGTAGATTATTTCTGTTAGTGGTTGTGATCTTTTGGTGTTGTTGATCATTTCACCAACATTTGTAAGTGTTCCTTGTCCACACACCAAACCCATGCTTTTTGTTGATCTTTTTATAATGAGCTCTCAACCCTCCCTCTTAGACATAAGACATTTCTTAGACACTAAGAGTTCCTTAGTCTTAAGACACATCTAGTGATTAGGTGGACACTCAACCTAGCCCTAAAGACTTAGAAGAGTTAGCCATAGGAATAGGTCATGCCTTAGGGGTGTTAAGAACTTTTCTTTACCCTATAGCTTGAACCACATTACTCACTTCCTTCCTTCAACTCAAACTCCAAATCAAATCAAAATTACACTTAAATCAATTCTAGCCTAATTGATTTTCTTCAAACAAAAATCAATTCCATATGATTGAAATCCATGATATAAATCCTTGATTGAAACCTGTGATTGAAATTCCAAGTTTGAAATATTTTCTAAGTTCTTTGATTTCCTTTTAAGAACTTAGCCCAAATCAAGTTCAAACCATCTCAAATTCATAAAATTTTCTCACAACATTTATATTCTCATTTATATTCACATATATAAATGAAATATAAATTCAAATCAATCAAAGAATCCAAAATTCAAATCCAAAATTCCAAATCTTTCCTAAGTCCTTTAATCCTATCTTAAGGATCTTAAAATCATGTTCAAATCACTTCAAATCCTTGAAATTTTCTCATAACCTATTTATATTCTCATTTATATTCACATATATAAATGAAATATAAATTCAAACAACCAAAACCAAATTGAAAAATCAATCACAAATTCATTCAAAATCTAACCTATGCCTTTCAAGTCAAAATCCTAAACTTAGCCAAATCAATTTTAAATCAAGCTAAACTCTTGATTTTTCTTGATGATTCAATTAATCCTTCAATCATGAATCCAAATATAAATACAAACTTCAAACACTTAACCAAAAATCATTTCAAAATCAAGCTAAAATACATCTCATGTTCACCCATTCAACATGAAATTATCAAATGAATCAAAACCCATTTGACTTCAAACCACTTGCAAATAGATTTATATTTCAATCATAAGTCCATATGTGAGTTCAACCAAACTCAAATCATGCTTTGACCAAGCCATTTGACCTACTTAGGAAGTGACCTAAAGTACCCTTATGATCCAAATTCTAATCCTAACCAAATTGGATTGAACTAAGCCCACCTAAGCTTCTCATCATGATCAACAATCATCATGAGATAATCAATCACTCAAATTGGGTCAAACCAAGTCAAACCTGGACAAGTAAACACTTAGCCAAAATGAAGCCCAACATAGCCAAAATCCACCATAGGCCAAATTGATTGAAACCAATGATCTAAGTTCATTCATGATCAATGTTCAAACTTGACCAAGTCAAATTTCATTTCCCAAACCTAGCCCTTGGCCACTTGACCCAACTTGATCCAACTTGACCTAAAAGCCAAAATATATCAAAACTTGATCTTAGCCAAATTGATTGAAATCAATGGGTCAAGTTCATCCCAAAATTATTGTTGAACTTGACCAAAGCCTCACCAACTAGACCTAACTAGCCAATTGACCTTGAACCTAACTTGACCTATGGTCATAGAGCTAAATTCAATCTTAACTAAAATTGATTGGAAACAAAGATACCAATCTATTTTATATGACCAACTAAACCTAAACTGACCCATGACCTAACCCAAATAGGTAAAATGGGTCAAATTGGTCAACTTGACCCATTTGACCTAAATGAACTCAATTGAATGAAATTCAAACCTAAACCAAATTGCATCAAACAAAAGCAACCAATACATTTCAAATGGTCATATGAACTTGACCCAACCTTTGGTTTGAATTTGACGCTTTGGTCAACTTGACCCAAGTTGACCCATTTTGACCTAAATGTCATGAGCCAAATCACATCAAATCAACTCCAAATTCAATGAAACTTGGCCAAACATATTTTCTCATCATACCAAATATTCCTAAACTTAAATCAATTTCAAATGACCATTTTACTCCTAGGCCATATCCACTTCAAATTTGGTCAAATCCTCTCCATAACCACTTGGCACCCTCTTAGTGGATCAAGTGAACACTAGGGAGTGGTGCACCCAACCTAATGGTTTCCCAACCAAGCCCAATGGCTAAACTGACCACATGCCTTGAAATGGAACACATGGAATCCTCCTTCCACTCAATTTAAGCACATGGCCACCTCACCCACTTCTTCCCTGGCCAAAATCGAATTCAAGGACATCATAAATGGCCTGACAAACCCATGACATAAGTTCAATTAGATCAAAATGGCATGGAGGCTTGTGGCTATCTGATTGCCCTTAGGAGAGATATACTCCCCCAAATTCAACTCAATCTTCACTCTTGCTAATTCGATTGAAGTAAAGGAACTCAGAGCAAGCCCTAGCTACTCTTCCCAAGTTTCTTAGAGAGAGGTTCAACTTCCCATTTCTCAATTTCTCAAGTTGAAAATAGGGGAAGAAAACTAAAGTCCAATCTCACTCCACACTTAAAACTAACCCAATTCCATTTGCAAGCTCCCTTAGGGACCCCAATCAAACTTGTCCAAGATCTTTCCTAAGCTCCAAAGGTAAGAGGGGTGCTAGTTCAATCAAATCTGCAAGGAGTTCAAGGTGGAGTTGGCCTCTAGAAGCAACCACCCAATCTCAAGACCTTAAACTCTCAACAAAGCTTCATCTCCACTAGCCGAAGCTTCTCCAAGGGAATCAGTGCCAGTGATCACCTCCGGCGAGGTAAACCATTTTTTTGAGCTTAATATAGCCATAGTGTGGAGCTTTATGAAAGAAATTTTCATTGCATGATAAACTAGCTGTTGAATATGATCTCCATTGTATGATGAAGGTGTGGGCTAAATTTTAGCTCAATGGATAAGTTTGCATGTGAATATAAAAATGTGTCTTATGTTTGCTTCCATTCTTTCCTCTTAACATGGATTTGAATAAGATTTGCAAAGTGTATAGTTCTTTTAAAAGAACATAACACTTGCTCAAATATACTCTTATCCCATTCCATTTTATAACGTAAGTAGGATCTTCATATTCACACATATAAACTGCATAAACAAATCAAGCAATCAAGTATAACTTTTTTGCATTCTTTTTTTTTCCATTCATTTCTTTTGTACATATGCTTGCATTTAAGGAAAGTGGTATATTAGTCATGATTTTGAGGTTTTAAGTAGCCCTAAGTAGGTCTTGTACCTTACCCTGGTTAACAATGGTGCCGCACTCACTTATGCCTTTCATACATTCATGTGTGAATGTGAAAATTGGAAAAGAAACTTTTTCTACTTAATGAAAATCATGCATCATAAGCATTCAAATTTTCTTTAACTTATTTAGCATTCATTATAAAGTATGCTAAACATTCCCATTTGATGTGTATAGATATGCTTAGATTCATCCATGTGCATGTTATACATGTTGGGAAAGAAATCAAGTGATGTGTTTTGTGATATTAATTCACTTTACTTAATCTTAAAATGACTTTCTTTTGAATAGGCTTGTTTTGAGTTGATCTAAACTTAGGATTAATTAAAACACATAATAAAATATTCACTAAAAAAAACTAAAATATGAATCTACTTTAGAAATTACTTAAGGTAGGGAAGGAAATAGTAATTTTTTTCTTCACTTCCCCTCCCTTTACAACCTAGTAATTAATTGTAGGATTTAATTGAACCTAATAAAAAAAAAAAATCAACCCAAGACAACTAAATAACTTAAACAAAACCCCCCTCTAAGTTGAACACTCTATACACTTAGAAAACTCTAACTTAAAGCCATAGCTAAGCATACCACACAAACCTTAAAAGCACACACATTAGGTTAAGTCACCACTTCTAGCTTTAGATTAGGGCGTGCATGGTTTGATGTTTTTTTATTTTTGATGTTTTGTTTTAGTCTGATGTTAGGTGTATGTGCATAGACTGAATGGTAGGGCATCTTAGTATAACCATTGTCTTCAGTAGGGATTGTGCTCAGGCTTAATAAATAAAAATATAAATATTTTACTAGTGTCTTATACCCTAAGCATAATCCAATATGCTAGTGGACTTAGTCACCATGTGTGGGTGTTAAGTTTAAGTCCAATATACATGCTTGGGATTTGTATGGTTTGTTTGATCTAATCTCTATTTTGCAGGTGTTAGTTAGATTTCCATTTTTCCATTTTCATGTCATTTTTAGAAATTAGGATTTTGGAATGATTGTTATGGGGATTAGGATGAGAATTATTCATAAGATATCATCTTATGTACCATGTGAAGCCTTTGGAGCATCCACATTCCAACCATCCAAAAGAAGGAACCAAAGAAGAAAGAAGCAAGAAGAAAAGAAGAATGAAGAAATGAAGCTTGAAGGCCCCCATAACATGAATTTCCTTTCTTGATTGTAAATTAATTCATTTGTAATCTAGGTTGTATAATGGTAGAGCTCGGCTTCCTAATTTGTTTTTGGGTTTGTGCGGTGGTGCCCGACCACAAATTTCCTCTTATTCTTTTACGTTAGCTTTATAAATTGATTGATGATTTGTTTAACTTGTGCATTAAGATGGCATCCTTTTCCTAGTTTCTTTCTTGCTTGATGTATGGCCTGGATGATGATTAGGTTCTTAGAGGAAAATAAATCTTTTACTAAATTAATCAACTCAAAAGTAAAAATAAATAACTCATAACCTCACTTAAAGCCTAAGTTAAAAATCAAGATAAAATAATTAGCAACCCCTTAGCTGGATGAGTATTTCTTTTATAATATCATGCATAAAAGCATCTTATTTCACTCTTGATTAGAGGGCTTCCACCTTTTCTAGAGAAACTTGGCTTGACTTTTAAGAGCCATGGTGGAACCACACCTCCTCCCTTCTCAATGATTTTGGCCAATAATCTTACTTCTCATGTGTTAGGCATATGAATCCTATAAGCCTGAGTCAAAATGATTATCCAAAAATGAAAATAATATATAATATGATTTGCATTAGATCTAGGTCATTTTTATGCCCTAACATGATCTCGTCTCTTAGGGAGTGAGTTTAAGGACTTAGTCTCTTTCTAAATAAATAATAGCCTAGCTATCTTGCATAAAGCATATGACTTGCCTACATGAATTTAAAATCATAGGAGGAGTTAGGTGGCCACCCCAGCTTTTAAGTCTAAGTTGAGTGGTTTACTCTCAGGAGGTAAACCATATACCCAATTTTGCCTTAGATTTATGTTGTGTTTTTGGCCCTCACCAAAGCTCCATAGATTTAGGTTCTGAGATTGCTTCTCTCTTTTATGGGCCATAAGTATAAATCCTCATATCCTAAGAATTTCCATAATCTTGTGTTGTGGAATCATAAGCCCTAAATTTCTAATGAAAATTCAACTCAAATAAATTAAATCAATTTTAAAATGTAAAGCCCAACCATAGATAGTTTGAGATGCTCTAGGTTTCCTATCATCGTGAGCATCTCCTACTTATCTTCATTTGGCTTTGATAATAACTCCCTCTCTTTGATCAATCCCATTTGATCTTACAAAATAAATTAATCGATTGATAGTCCTAGCTATTATAATCTTTAGAAATAATGATCATTTACCTTAATCAAGAGTATTCCTAAGGAACTCCCTTCATTAGGATGTAAGTAACTATGGGGGCTTTCCCCTGTAGGGAACTTAACGAACCCAATTTAAAATAAACCCTGCTTTACTTTTCCTTATAAAGTAGGGGAAGTACACTTCTCTCAATACACATTATAGACCCATTGTCCTGGGAGTCTTCTATTTTTCTATCTTCATTTTATGTGAGTGAAGATGGAAGTTTAGAGAAATTGAAAATTTTTCAAGTTATCTTGCATTTCATAAGACTGAACTACATGATTTTAAAATCATAGGAGGAGTTAGTCAAGGCCACTGTGCGTTATAAGTCCGTAAGTTAGACAATTTATTCTCTCTTATGAAGGTAAACCCTTATGTCTAACTGTCACTTAGATTTAGGTCATGCTAAAGCTCCCTAGATTTAGGATCTAAGTTTGCTATTTCTTTTGGGCTACGAGCATAAATCCTCACCTCTTAAGCATTCTCACAACCTCATGTTAGTTGATTATAAGCCCTGGTAATCTAATTAAATTTAACTCAAAATATATAAATCTCCTCAATTCAAAATTATAAAGCCTAACCATAGGATAGATTGGAATGCTCACTAAGCTTCCTAGTATCATGAGCAGTTCCTACTTATTTCATTTGGATTCCAAAAATAAGTCTTCTCCTTAAGCTTTCCTAATTGATTTTCCAAATATAACTAATATTTTGATAGTCTAACCTTGAAATCTTTGGAGATGATAATTGTCTACTTTAATTGAGAGTATTCTTAGAAAATTTCATTTCCTAAGATGTAATTAACTATGGAGGCTTGCCTCCAATTTGAACTTAAGAACCCGATTTAATATAAACCCTGTTTTATTCATCCATATAAAGTAGGAAAAAAATCTCTTGTACATTCGAAGACCCATTATGCCTTAGGAGTCCTTATTACGTGATTAGGTCCATTGTAGGGTGATGCCTCTATCTTTCATGATAGTATATCATATCTTAATGTTGTACTCAATCACCTCAAAAAGTACCCCCCCTATGATCCACGTGGTCCCCCCCCCCACACACATACAACCAAAAATAAACACCACAAAGCTTTCACCTTGTTTATTGAATCCTCAACATCATCCTTTCTTTTGGAGTTTGGAGATGTCGATCCTCAAGGAGGCAAGGGTTCTTAGACTCATAATGTTGATTGATACACTGGTCAACCAAAACTTTGGATAACATGTATCTTCCAACATCCACTATAATGTAAAGAACATTGTGCTCACCGCCCCTAAGAGTAAGTCTTCATCAAATGTAACTCCTAAGATATCCTTCGAGTGGCATGACTCCTCTTTAGTACTAGTAAGCTGAGCTATGCATATCCCCAGTATGATGGCCGATGTGGTGGAAGAGGAGGTGGCGAAGGAGGTTGTTGAGTTCATAGTCTCTCATAGTGAACTCTAGCTGGCTGCTTCCCTCTATCCACTGAAACAACTATCCTAAACTTCTTCTCAAACACCTTATGCGGCTTAGGCCTAGATGATTGGTCAAGAAAGGGCAACTATTTGGCATCCTATTATAGGCTAGCCTCCTTGTTGATTAATTTCTTGAATGTTTTGATGGTAAATCCCTTAAGCTTGAAGGTGATCGGGCCATGGATATTCTTGAGAAAAATCTCAATGGCATGTTGTTTACCTGATGAAGAGGTTCAACTCAAAGTGATTGAACCAATGCACGCAATCAGCAACGCTGACAAGTCAAAATAGAAGTGCATTTATATGTTTAAACTCTTTTCTAAAGTGTAATGTGTTATGTGTTCCCATGCCATCAAAGATCTTTAAGGATGGTACAAAACCTAAATAAAATAAAACTAAATAAAACTTAAACCTAAAAAATAAACTTAAAACATAAATAAAAAAATAAAACATAAACCCTAAACTAAAACCCTAAACCTAAAATAAATAAAATAAAATAAACATAAACCTAAACTAAAATAAAATAAACCAAAAATAAATAAAACCTAAACCTAACTTAAACCCTAAACAAAATAAGATAAAACTAAAACTTAACTCAACCAAACTAAAACCTAAAAATTAACCTAAAATAAAACTAAACCTAAACCTATTTAAAATAAAATAAAAAATAAAATCCTAAACCTAAAAAAATATAATAAAATAAAATTCCAAAAAAAATAAACATAAATGTAAAACCTAAACCTAAAATATAAACTAAAATAAAAACTTAAACAAAATAAATAAACTAAACTAAATAAAAATAAAAAAATAAATCTAAAAAAAAATAAACTAAAATAAATTAAATAAATTAAATAAACCTACACCTATGGATTTACTTAATTTTTTTTTTAAAAAACCTAAATCTTAAACCATAAACCCTAAACACTAAACAATTAAACTAACCCTAAACCTTAAAACCAAAACCCTAAATGGTAAACCCAAAACCCTAAACCCTAAACCCTAACCCTAACCCTAAACCCTAAACCCTTAACCCTAAATCATAAACCCTAAAATGCTAAACCCTAAACTCTAAGCTACCCTAAACCATAAACATAAACCTTAAAGCCTAAACACTAAACTCTAAATCTCAAATGCTAAACTAACCCTAAACCCTAAGCTTGCCCTAAACCCTAAACCTTAAATCCTAAACCTTAAAAACTAAACCGTAAAAATCCTAAACAGTAAACCCTAAACCGTAAACCCTAAACCCTAAACCCTAAACTATAAACCTTAAAACCTATACCTAAACTAAACAAACCTAAAAATAAAATAAAAAAACCTAAATTAAAATAAAATTTAAAATTGAAACTAAAACCTAAACTTAAACATAAAATTAAATAAAATAAACTAATAAAAAATAAATGAAAATAAAATATTTACAAACCTAAACTAAACTAAAAAATAAAACCTATGAATTAAATCTAAATAAAATAAAACT
The DNA here is from genome assembly GCA_021442155.1 of Cymbidium sinense. Lineage (NCBI taxonomy): Eukaryota > Viridiplantae > Streptophyta > Magnoliopsida > Asparagales > Orchidaceae > Cymbidium > Cymbidium sinense. The sequence continues at coordinate 67,249 of JAKCPB010001484.1, read as the reverse complement.
AAACTTAAAATAAAAATAAAATATACCTAATAAAATAAAATAAAGTAATAAAACCTAAGCCAAAAAATAAGCTTTAAAATAAACCTAAAAAATAAATAAAATAAAACTTAATAAATTAAAAAAAAAAACTTAAACCTAAAAATAAAATTAAAATAAACAATATAAAATAATCCTAAACTTAAACTAAAATAAAATAAACTAAACTAAAATAAATAAAACCTAAACCTAATCAAAAAATAAACCAAACCTAAACCTAAACCTAAACCTAAACTAAATAAAATAAAATTAACTTAAAATAAACCTAAACCTAAACAAAAATAAAACCTAAATATAAACTTAAATAAAACCTAAACCTAAACCTGCAGATAAAATAAAACCTAAACCTAAACCTAAAAAATAAAAAATAAAACCTAAACCTAAAAAAATAAAATAAAAATAAACTAACTAAAAAATAAACCTAAACCTAAAAATTAACAAAAATAAAACCAAAACTAAAATAAATAAACTAAACTAAATAAAAATAAAATAAACCTAAATAAAAATAAATAAAAAATAAACTAATAAATAAAATAAACTAAATAAACTAAACCTAAATTAAAAAAATCATACACCCTAAATCCTAAACCCTAAACCCTTAAACCTACATCCCTAAACACTAAACCCTAAAAAACCCTAAACCCTAAACCCTAAAGCCTAAACTTTAAAGGCATAAACCCTAAAACCCTAAACCCTAAACCCTAAACCTTAAACCTTAAATCCTAAGCCCTAAACCCTAAAACCTAAACCCTAAACCCTAAACCTAAACAAAAAGTAACTAAATCAATTAAAAATAAACCTAAACCCTAAAACCTAATAAACTAAACCTAAACAATATAATAATGAAAACCTTGATGGAACATCAGCCAATGCTGCCTAAATCTAGCAAAGAAGGCAACTATAGGGTGGTGGGGGATGAGATGTGGGTGGATAGGTGGGTGATGAGAGGGGCCACCATGGAGGAGGAGCTAGAGGTTATAGCCATGATCTAAGTGAGTGATTGGGGATATGATGGTGGATCTTGCTACTAAGAGTTCAGGTGGTTCTAATGGTAACTAGAAACCAAAGAATGAAATCTAATCGCTTATGGAACTGTCTTTATAGCATTGCTTAAATAAGGTTTTATTTGCTATGCATGTTCATTTTTTATCTATGTTGTCACTTATGTCTTAGAAAATTTGAGTGTTACTTGGTTAATGAAATTAAAAAGAAGAAATGTTGAATTTGAAATTGTTCTCTGTTAAAAAAAACCAAAAAACCTAAACCCTAAACTAAAACCTAAACCCTAAACATAAAACCAAAACCTTAAACCCTAAACCTTTAAAACCTAAAATCTTCAACCCTAAACCCTAAACCCTAAAACTCTAAACCATAAACTAGTAAACAAAACCCTAAACCATAAACTAAAAAAAAAAATCCTACATTCTAAACCCCAATAAACCCTAAAATAAACTAAACCTATAAAAAAGCTAAAACTTAAACTAAAATAAATAAACCAAAAATAAATAAACTAAATAAAAATAAAAAATAAACCTAATCAAAAATAAAAAAAATAAACTAAAATAAATAAAGAATAAACTAAATTAAACTTAAACTACCACTAAATTTTAAAAAAAATAATAAAATAAATAAAAAACTCTAACCCTAAATCGAAAACCCAAAACTCAAAATCCTAAAACCTATAACCAAAACCATAAAAAAAAAACCTAATCCATAAACAAACCTTAATCCCTACCTAAAAAAAAAACCTAAACCTAAAATAAAATAAAATCTAAAAATAAAAATAATAAAACCTAACCCTAAAAAAAAAAAAAAAAATTAAAATATAATAAAACCTAAGCTAAAATAAAACCTAAACTTAAAATAAAATAAACTAAAAAAAAATAAAATCTAAACTAAATAAATAAATACCTAAAAAACTAAAAAAATAAAATAAACTAAAAATAAAAAACCTAAATAAAATAAAACTAAATAAAACCTAAACCTAAAATAACAACTTAAAAAATAAACTTAAAAAATAAATTAAAAAAAAAACCTAAACCTAAACTAAAAAAAACTTAAACCTAAAATAAATAAAATAAATAAACCTAAACCAAACTAAACTATACTAAAATAAATAAAACTTAAACATAAGCCTAAAATAAACTAAACCTAATCCCTAAACTAAATAAAATAAATAAACTAAAAAAAATCCTAAACCTAAACTAAAAAATAAAACTTAAAAAATAAATGTAAATTAAAAACCTAAAACCTAAACCAAAAATTAAATTAAAACTTAAACCTAAACCTAAAAAAAAAATAAAAATAAACCTAAAACTAAAAAAATAAAATAAAATAAAATTAAACTAAAAAAATAAACATAAACCTAAACCTAAACCTAAAAAATAAATTAAAATAAAAAACCTAAACTAAAATAAATTAACCTAAAATAAATAAAATAAACTAAATTAAAATAAAAAATAAACCTAAAAAAATAAAAAAATAGAATAAACTAAAATAAATAATCAATAAACTAAATAAATTAAAACTCTAAACTAGCTTTAAATTTGAAAAAGAAAACCCTAAACCTTAAATAAACACTAACTCCTAAATAAAAACCTAAACCCTAAACTAAGTAAACCTAAAATAAATAAACTAAACCCTAAACCCTAAAACCAAACCTAAATCCTAAACTAACCTAAACCATAAACTAAACTCTAAAATCCTAAAACCATAAACCCTAAACTAAAACCTAACTAAACCAAACCCTAAACCAAATCCTAAACCTAAACCCTAAAACCCTAAACTTAAAACCCTAAACCTAAAACCTAAACCCAAAATAAATAAACCCTAAACCCTAAAACCCAAAATAAAACCTAAACTAACCATAAATCCTAAACCTAAACCCTAAATAAACTAAACCTAAAACTAAAACCTAAAATAAAATAAAACTAAATAAAAAATAAATAAATATAAAATAAAAAAATAAAATAAACTAAAATAAATTTAAAATAAATAAACTACCACATGACTAAACTAAAATAATAAAAATAAAATTAATAAACCCTAAATCCTAAACGCTAAACCCTAAACTAAACTAAAAAACCTAAAACCCAAAACCCCAAACCCTAAACCCTAAACCCTAAACCCTAAACCCTAAACCCTAAACCTTAAACCCTAAACCCTAAACCATAATGCCTAAACCATAAAAACCTAAAAACCTAATCCTAAACTAAATGAAACCTAAAAAATATATAAATAAAAAAACCTAAACCTAAATAAAGTAAAAAAAATAAAATAAAATAAAAACCTAATCTAAAACCTAAACCTAAACCTAAACCTAAACCTAAAAAATAAAATAAATAAAAAATAAAAACTAAATTAAATAAATAAATAAAACCTAAACTAGACTAAAAATAAACAAACCTAATATAAAACTTAAATAAAAAATAAAACTAAACAAAAATAAAAAATAAAATAACCCTAAAATAAAATAAAAAAAATCTAATAACATAAACAAAAAATATAAACCTAAAGTAAACCTAAAAAAATAAATAAATAAATAAACCTAAACCTTAAACTTAAAAAAAAGCTAAACTAAAATAAAGAAAAAATAAAATAAACCTAAACCTAAACTAAAATAAATAAACCTAAACCTAAACTTAAAATCCTTAAACCTAAACCCTAATAAATAAAAAATATAAACTAAAAAAAAAAACCCTAAACCTAAATGAAAAAATAAAATCTAAAAAACCTAAAATAAAACCTTAAACCTAAACCTAAAAAAACTAAAATAAAACCTAAACCTAAACCTAAAATTAAAAAATAAAAAACCTAAACTAAAAAATAAAATAAAAATAAAACTAAACTAAAAAAATAAAGATAATCCTACTATCTAAAAAATTAAACTAAAACAAAAAACCTAAACTTAAATAATAAACTTTAAATAAATTAAATAAAAAGAAAAAATAAACATAAATAAAAGTAAAAAATTAAATATACTAAAATAAATAAAAAATAAACTAAATAAATAAAAAAAATCTACCACTTTACCTAATTAAAAAAATCCTAAACCTAAAACTAAACCATAAACCCTAAATCCTAAACCCTAAACCCTGAACCCTAAAACTAGCCCTAAACCCTAAATCCTAAAAAACCTATAACCTAAAACCCTAAAACTACAACCAAACCTAAACCATAAACCCCAAACCCTAACCTAAACCCTAAACCTAATCTAAAACCCTAAAACCTAAAAAAAATATAAACCTAAACTAAAACCAAAAAATAAAATAAATTTAAAACATAAAGCTAAATAAAATAAAAAAATTAAAATAAAATAAAAACCTAAGCTAAAACCTAAACCTAATCCTAAACTTAAACCTGAAAATATAATAAAATAAAAAAAATAAAAACTAAACTAAAAATAAATAAATAAATGCCTAAACTAAACTAAAAATAAAATAAAATAAACCTAAAAATAAAGAAAACCTAAATAAAATAAAAACTAAATGAAAAATAAAAATATAATAAACCTAAATTATAAACATAGAAACAATACATAAAAATAAATAAAAATTAAAACCTAAACCTTAAAATAAAATAAAAAAAATCTAAACCTAAAATAAACCTAAACCTAAACTAAAATAAAAAAAACCTAAACCTAAAATAAACTAAACCTAAACCCTAAACTAAATAAAATAAAATAAACTAAAAATAAACCTAAACCCAACCTAAAAAAAAAACCTAAAAATGTAATAAAATCCTAAACCTACTTAAAAAAAATAAAATAAAAACCTAAACCTAAACCTAAAAATAAAAAACAAAACCTAAACCTAAAAAAATAAAATAAAAATAAAACTAAACTAAAAAAATAAACATAAACATAAACCTAAACCTAAAAAATAAATAAAAATAAAAAACATAAACTAAAAAAAATAAACCTAAAATAAATAAAATAAACTAAATAAAAAAACAAACTTAAATAAAAATAAAAAATAAACCTAAATAGAAATAAAAAATAAAAATAAACTAAAATAAATAAAAATTAAACTAAATAAACTTAAAAAATACCTAAACCTACTAGTTTACCTAATTTTTAAAAAAAAACCAAAACCTTAAATTGTAAACCCTAAACCCTAAATCTTAAACCTTGAGTCTTAAACCATTAAAGCTAAAACAAAGCCTAAATACTAAACCGTAAACTTACATCCCTAAACCTACAACCCTAAACCATAAATCCAAAATAACCCTAAAACTAAAACCCCAAATCTAAACCTAAAAACCTAAACTCTAATCTAAACACTTACCCTAATAAATAACCCTAAACCCTAAACCCTAAATAAATGAACCTAAACCATAAAACCCTAAAAAATAAAAAATAAAAAAATAAACTAAAGCCTAAAATAACCCTAAACCCTACACTAAACCTAAACCCTAATCCCTAAACCTTAAACCCTAAACCTTAAAACCCCTAAACCCTAAAGCCTAAACACTAAACCCTAAACCCTAAACCTAAACTAAACCTAAAAAAAATAAAATAAACCTAAGAATAAAAAACATAAATAAAATAAAACCTAAATAGAAGAAAAAACCTAAAATAAAATAAAATAAAAACTAAATAAAAACCTAAACCTAAAAAATAAATCTAAAATAAAACTAAAAATTAAAAAAATAAACCCAAACCCTAAATAAAATAAGAACTAAACCTAAAATAAAAAATAAAATAAACAAAAAAACCTAAACCTAAACTAAAATAAATTAAACTAAAATAAATAAACCTAAATAAATAAAACCTAAACCTAAACCTAAACTAAATAAAATAAAATAAACTAAAAATAAACCTAAACCTAAATTAAAAAAATAAAACCTAAAAATAAACCTAAAATAAAATCCTAAAACCTAAACCCTAAACCCTAAACCTTAAACCCTAAAAAGCTTAAAACCAAAACTTAAATAATATAAACCTAAAAATAAAATAAATAAAAAACATAAAAAAAAATTTAAAAATAAAATAAAATTAAAAAATTAACTAATACCTAAACCTAAACCTAAAAAGAAAATAAAATAAAAATTAAAAGCTAAATTAAAAAAAAATAAAGTAATCCTAAACTAAACTAAAAAAAACCTAAATAAAATAAAAAACAAACCTAAATAAAATAAAATAAAAAAATAAAATAAAATAAATTAAAATAAAATTAAATAAAAATATAAACCTAAAAAATAAACCAAAAAATATATAAAAAATTAAACCTAAACCCTAAACTAAAAAAAAATCTAAACCTAAAATAAAATAAAATAATAAACCTAAACTAAGATAAACAAACTAAAATAAATAAAAACCTAAACCTAAACCAAACCTAAACCAAATAAAATAAAATAAACTAAAATAAACTTAAACTTATGCTAAAAATAAGACATAAAAATAAACCTAAAATAAAAGTTAAAACCTAAACCTAAAAAAAGAAAAATAAAATATAAACATAAACCTAAAAATAAAAAAATAAATACCTAAAAAATAAAATAAAAAATAAAACTAAACTAAAAATAAACTAAAATAAATAAACTAAATAAAATAAAAAAAAAAATAAATAAACTTAAATAAAAATAAAAAAGATAAAATAAACTAAAATAAATAAAAAAATAAAAATAAACTTAAAAAAAAACCTAAACCTAAAAAATAAAAAAAAACCAAACCTAAATAAATAAATAAATCTTAAACCTAGTCTTAAATCATAAAAGCTAAACTAAGCTAAATACTAAATAAACTAATAAACTAACCCTAAACCATAAACCCAAATAACCTAAACTAAATAAACCTAAACCTAACTAACCTAAACTCTAATAAAAAATCCTAAACTCTAAACCCTAAACTAAACCCTAAATAAAAATAAACCATAAACCTAAAAAATAAACCCTAAATAAAATAAACTAAACCCTAAACTAACCCAAAATACACTAAACCTAAACCCTAATCCTAAACCTTAAACCCTAAACTAAAACCCTAAAAAATAAACACTAAACCCTAAACCCTAAACCTAAACTAAACTAAAAAATAAAATAAACTAAAATAAAAAAAACATAAATAAAATAAAACCTAAAAGAAAACCTAAAATAAAATAAAATAAAACCTAAAACCTAAACCTAAAAAATAAATCTAAATTAAACTTAAAAATTAATAAAAAAATAGCTAAACCCTAAACTAAAATAACTAAACCTAAATAAAATAAAATAAACAAAAAAAAAACCTAAACCTAAACTAAAATAAATTAAACTAAAATAAATAAAACCTAAACTAAACCTATAATAAACTAAACCTAAACCCTAAACTAAATAAAATAAAATAAACTAAAAATAAACCTAAACCTAAATTAAAAAAATAAAACCTAAAAATAAACCTAAAATAAACCTAAACCCTAAACCCTAAACCCTAAACCTAAACTAAAAAAAGCTTAAACCTAAACTTAAATAATATAAACCAAAAAAAATAAAATAAATAAAAAACATAAAGAAAAATTAAAAATAAAATAAAATCAAAACATTAACTAATACCTAAACCTAAACCTAAACCTAAAAAAAAAAAAATAAAATAAAATAAATTAAAATAAAATAAAATAATAAACTAAACTAAAAAAAACCTAAATAAAATAAAATAAAAGCCTAAATAAAATAAAATAAACTAAAATAAAATAAATTAAAATAAAAACTAAATAAAAATCTAAACCTAAAAAATAAACTAAAAAATATATAAAAAATTAAACCTAAACCCTAAACTAAAAAAAATCTAAACCTAAAATAAAAATAAAATAAACTTAAACCTAAACTAAGATAAACTAAACTAAAATAAATAAAACCTAAACCTAAACCTAAACCTAAACCAAATAAAATAAAATAAACTAAAAAAAAAAAAAATAAATAAAAATAAACCTAAAATAAAAAGTTAAAACCTAAACCTAAAAAAAAGAAAAATAAAAAATCTAAACATAAACCTAAAAATAAAAAAATAAAAAACTACCTAAAAATAAAAATAAAAATAAACTAAACTTAAAAATAAACTAAAATAAATAAACTAAAAATAAAATATAAATAAACTAAATAAAAAATAAAAAGATAAAAATAAACTAAAATAAATAAAAAATAAATTAAATAAACTTAAAATACCTAAACTACTACTTTTAAAACTAAACTAAATTAAACCCTAAACCTAAATCTTAAACTTGAGTCTTAAATCATTAAAGCTAAAACTAAGCCTAAATACTAAACCGTAAACTTAGAACCCTAAACCTACAACCCTAAACCATAAACCCAAAATAACCCTAAAACTAAAACCCTAAATCCTAAACCTTCAACTAACCCTAAACTCTAATCCCCCTAAATACTTACCCTAATCCTAAACTCTAAACCCTAAACCCTAAACCCTAAATCCTAAATGAACCCTAAACCATAAACCCTAAAAATCTAAACCCTAAAGCTTAAACCCTAAACCCTAAACCCTAAAATAACCCTAAACCCTACACTAAACCTAAACCCTAAACCTAAACCCTAAACCTAAAAAATAAATAAAGTAAAATAATAAATAAACCTAAACTAAACCTTAAAAAAAAATAAAATAAACCTAAGAATAAAAACATAAATAAAATAAAACCTAAATAGAAGAAAAAACCTAAAATAAAATAAAATAAAAACTAAATAAAAACCTAAACCTAAATCTAAAAATAAACTTAAAAATTAATAAAAAAATAAAGCCCAAACCCTAAACTAAATAAAAACTAAACCTAAAATAAAAATAAAATAAACAAAATAAAAAAACCTAAACCTAAACTAAAATAAACTAAACTAAAATAAATAAAACCTAAACCTAAACCTAAATAAACTAAACCTAAACCCTAAACTAAATAAAATAAAATAAACTAAAAATAAACCTAAACCTAAATTAAAAAATAAAACCTAAAAATAAACCTAAAATAAAATCCTAAAACCTAAACCCTAAACCCTAAACCTTAAACTCTAAAAAGCTTAAAACCTAAACTTAAATAATATAAACCTAAAAATAAAATAAATAAAAAACATAAAGAAAAATTAAAAAATAAAATAAAATCAAAACATTAACTAATACCTAAACCTAAACCTAAACCTAAACCTAAAAAGAAAATAAAATAAAAATTAAAAGCTAAATTAAAATAAAAAAAAATAATCCTAAACTAAACTAAAAAAACCTAAATAAAATAAAAACAAAGCCTAAATAAAAATAAAATAAAACTAAAATAAAATAAATTAAAATAAAAACTAAATAAAAATCTAAACCTAAAAAATAAACTAAAAAATATAAAAAATAAACCTAAACCCTAAACTAAAAAAAAAATCTAAACCTAAAATAAAAATAAAATAAACCTAAACCTAAACTAAGATAAACTAAACTAAAATAAATAAAACCTAAACCTAAACCTAAACCTAAACCAAATAAAATAAAATAAACTAAAAAATAAGACATAAAAATAAACCTAAAATAAAAAGTTAAAACCTAAACCTAAAAAAGGAAAATAAAAATCTAAACATAAACCTAAAAATAAGAAAAATAAAACCTAGACCTAAAAAAATAAAATAAAAATAAAACTAAACTAAAAAATAAACTAAAATAAATAAACTAAATTAAATAAAAATATAAATAAACTTAAATAAAATTTAAAAAATTAAAATAAACTAAAATAAATAAAAAATAAACTAAATAAACCTAAACCTACAAGTTTACTTAATTTATAAAAATGAAAAAAGTTAAAATAAAAAATAATAGACAAATAAAAAAACCCTAAACCCTAAACCTACAACCCTATACCCTAAACCCAAAACCCTCCTCCCCCAAGTGCTCTCTCATTCTCTGGTGATTTTTGAATCCCTATTGGTGGCTCACCGTTGACTTGGGATTTATGTGCCTTTGGCTTCAATTTTGATCAGTTTCAAAGGCTTGAATGGCATCTGGCAGTTTACGTGATGTTTTATCATCCATGGCTATGGTGAGTTCTAGTCCTTGGGTTTCGCCTAAAAATATGGATGTTTTGGCTAGGGCATTTGACATTTTAGGGATTGGCAGCCCTAATGCTGCATCTTCTATTAAATCTTTTAAGGAAGCACTCCCTAGTAAGATTTCTCCCTTTATTGGGTCAGTTAATCTCATTCCAACATCTTTTTGAGGTTTATCGGTCGTAATGTGCTCTGATGTGGATGTTGAGAAGTTGGCAAACCCTTTGAATTTTCTCTTATCAGCAACTTTACTTTGCATCATCTGAATTTGGATAATATCCACTTTTTTTCCATAATCTCAAGCTTATGGGTGCCTTCTCGATTAGTCTTATTGACCCTCGGCATATCTTGATTTAACTTTGTAATGATCTAGATTATCCATGTGTTTTTTACATCGTTCTTAATTCATCCTTAATTGCCAAATGTGTTTGTTGAAGTAGTCACCCCTTTTTGACATTAAGGAGGAATCTCCTACTGTTCTTGTGTTGTAATTTCATCCTAATATGCACATTCATTTTGTTACCCATCATGTTCTTTTTACTATTGGTTTTATTTGGTCGGCCTTTGCAACTCAACCAAGCGATCCCTAAGCGATCTCAGCCTTTGGTGGCTCGAATCCTCATTGAATTAAATATAACTAAAAAATACCTTAAAGTTGGGATTGGCTTTGAAAAACATGGGTATTTGCAGAAGGTTGAATTGGAGAAACTTCCAATTTTTTTCCCACTGTAAAATACATGGTCATGACAATTCAAAATGTTTTATTCTCCATCCCCACTTAAAAAAATGAATTCCTCCTAAGAAAATGTTGTCTCTACCCATAAGTCGATTCCTACTTATGTTCAGAAATTGACCTCAGATCCTAAGGATGGTATGAAAGCTATTATTGATGTTGATTCCTTGGATATCGTTAATCTGGAACATGTTTTGGCTTCTAATGTTGGTAGGATTTAATGATATTCAAAATGGGAAGGATGATTTACCTCTTATTCCTTCTTTGAGATTGAATAATTCTAATATAGAGAATAATAAATATTCTATGTTATTAGAAGATGATTCTATTTCCTCTACTTATATTCTTGCATCTATGCCAGCTTTGATCGATGATAATGAAGCTTTTAATCAGGATTTAAATGATGTCGAGCATGCTGAAAACATTTTTGATCCGGATTTTACTACTTGTGCTTTAATTGGTTCTAAATCATCACCATCTCTCATTTCTAATCTTGATATTCATGTTAATCCTACTTTTCAACTAAATATGGATTTGGAAGAAGGTGAACTCCCTCCAAACACTTGGAGATTTCTTTTAAATCTATGACCAATGTTACTAAATCTTACTCAGATGATGACTCTAGGGGAAAAGAAAATGTCCTCCAAACTTATCATGCTAAAAGAAAAATGTTAAAATTTCCTTTCAAAATTGTCCAAAACATTAGATCTCGCAGCCTCTCACTCTCTTAATTAACCTTTGCTTAACCCCTTTTTTTATCTTCCTTATGTTTAATTTTCTTGTTTGGAATGTTAGAGGGATTGGTTCTCTATTTGTAATCATATTATATATAAATCTTGTTGCATTCATAATATTTCTATTTTTATTCTAGAGCCTCTTATTCATGCTAATAAAATTAACCATGTTGCTAGAATGATCGATTTCATAAATTTTCTCTAATGTTAGTAATAAGATTTGGTGTTTTAAATAATTTCATTGAGGTCTCTATTCTTGATGACTTTCATCAAGTTGTCAATGCTCACATCTCTTATGGTGATTATTGTGTTTTGGGGTCTTTTATTTATGCATCTTGTTATAGATCTGTAAAATCTTCTTTGGGATAATTTAAGGATTTTGCTACCTCTCAACAAACCTTTATTTTTGGTGGTGATTTCAACACCATTTTATTCTCATCTGAATGAAGTGGTGCTCTCCTAATTTTCATTCCATGGAAGATTTCTCCAATATGATTCTTGATTGTAATTTGATTGATATTGGATTTAAGGGCTCTAATTATACTTGGTAAAACTCTAGACTTTGGCAATGGTTGACTGATTCTTTAATACTCATTGGATTACTCAATGGCCAATTACTTATGTTGACCATTTAACCAAAACCTTGTCAGATCATGCTCCTCTTCTGGTTTCTATTAAAGATAATTCTAATAGACTAAAAACCCCTCTCCTTTTAGATTTCAAAATATGTTGATTTAGCATATTAATTTTTTAAATGTTGTGGCTAATAATTGGAAAGCTCCTTTACATCCTAATAATTTGATTATGGGGATGAATAAACATTTGTTTAAACTTAAAAGACTTAAACAAAATTTGGGCTGGTGAAACAAGCATTCTTTTAAAATTTTTTTTGCTAATATTAAAGATATGGAAATATTGGTTTGTGATCTTGAAGCCTCTATTATGCTTGATCCTTCTAAGATTACAAACTTGACTGAGGCAAAAGATAAACTTGTTAGCTTCCAAAATATGAAAGAGACTTATTGGTGCCAAAAAGCTACTAGTAAACATATTATGGATGGTGACAGGAATACTAGGTATTTCCATGCTTTGGTTAATAAAAAGAGAGCTTTAAATAATATTCAAAAAATAAAAAATGTCAATGGAGATTGGATTATGGAGAATAATGATATTAAGGAATCAATTATTAATTACTTTAGAAATATGCTTAATAAGAATTGCTCTTATGAATCTATTTCATAAACAGACTTGATTCCTTCTATTATTACTAATGATGATAATGATTTTCTTACCAATGTGCCTAATGAAGATGAAATTTTCAAAGTTCTCATAGCATGAACATAGATTCTCTTGGTGTCCGAGGGTTTCACTGCTCAATTTTTTCAAAAATGTTGGTTTATCATTAAAAATGATTTGATTGATGTTGTGATTGATTTTTTAATGGTAATCCTTTTTCTAAATATTTTTCTAGTACTTCAATTGTTCTCATACTTGAGAAAGATAATCTAGACTATTAGAGTGATTTTAGACCTATTAGTCTTTGCACATTCTTCAATAAGCTGATTTCCAAAATTCTTGTCAACAGATTTAGTCCTTTACTCAATAGAATTATCTCTCTCAACCAAACTAGTTTTGTTAGAGGTAGATCCATTTTTGACAAGATTTTACTTGCCCAAGAATTAATTCATTATCTTGATGCCAATACTAGAGGTGGCAACATTTTTTTTAAGTTAAATATTATCAAAGCCTTTGAAAACATCTCTTGGGATGTGCTTTTCCATATTCTAAATTTATTTTGGTTTTCTGATAAATTTATTTTTCTTATTAAATATTTTATTAATAATGGTTTGTTTTTGATTTTGCATAATGGGGATGCCTTGGGTTTCTTTCCCTCTTCCCATGGCTTATGACAAGGGGATCCTTTATCTCCAACTTTATTTATTATTGTTGTTGAGTACTTATCTAGGAGCATCAATGATTTATTCTTAAACAATCCTAGTATGTACTACAAAACTCTTGGTGGTCTTCCTATTTCCCATTTAAGTTTTGATGATTTCATTATTTTTTGCAATGCTTCTATTCATCACATCAAGCATCTCAAGTATTTTAAATAAATTTAGTAGAAAAGTGGTTTCTCTATCAATGATACAAAAGTTATTTTGTCATCTCCAATAATAAAATTAATCAAATCTTGCATATCACTAATTTTAAACATCAACACTTACCTCTTAAGTACTTGGGTGCTCTCTTGAAAGGCCCAAACATTCCCATCTCTTTGATGAGTTAATTCAAAAAATTCAAATAAAATTCATGTTTGGGAATTCCATTTACTTTCCTTTGGTGGTAGGCTCACTATCCTTAAAAGCACTCTCAACTCAATGCCTCTTTATTTGATTCAAACTATTATCCCCACTAATGCTACACTTATCGAATTGATCGCTTAACAAATTTTTATGAGGCTCCAATAATTCTGCCAAAAGAATGCATTAGACATCTTGGCATAAATGTTGTGGTCCTTGGGAGAAGGTGCTCTTGGTTGCAAGCCTATTCGTGAAGCTATCACTGCCTTCTCTCATAAGCTCTAGTGGAATTTTAGAAAGAATGATAGCCTTTGGGCTATGTTTATGATGGAAAAATATTGCCAAGGTAAACACCCCCTTAACTGTGCTTATAAAGTTGGTCACTCGGTTTGGAAAAGGCTTTGCTCCATTAAATGGGTTGCCAAATCATTAATATCTTGGGGTATTCACCAAGTTCTTCCTTCTTTTGGCAAGACAATTGGATTGGCAATGGCTCTATTGACACCCTTTTATCTACCCACTCTACCACTGCTATCAAAGTTAATTCTTTTTGGCTTAATAATAATTGGAATGAAAGCAAACTTGGGAATTATATCCCTATTTCCCTTTTTTGACAACTTTTGAAATATCCCCATTTCTTCTAACAAACCTAACCAAATTCCTTTTAAGTTTTATTATAATGGTGACTTTGTTCTTAAAGAGGTTTGGAATTTTATTAGAGATAAACAGAACCCCTCTAATGTTTTTATTAAACTTTGGAACAATATCACTCCCATTTCTTTTTCGATTTTAGCTTGGAGGATTTTGAATAACTTTATTCCTGCGGACTCTTTGCTCTAGACTAAAGGGTTTTACTTACCTTCAAAGTTTTATTGTTGCTTTCATATTGAAAATGTAAATCTTTTTTTATCAATGGTGCCATTGCTTCTAAATTATGGTTTTGGTATGATGATTTATTTAATACCAATATTTTGGTTCTCTTTCTTTATATCAACTTCTTGAAGTCTATTTCAAAAAATAGTGAAAGGTCATATCAAAGTTTTAATTGATATTACCCTTATCCGTTCATCTAGATGGATAGAAATGATGCTAAATATCATGGTATTCCTATGAACCATAAAGGATCTGCAAAAACTAAAAAAAATTCATGCTCTTTTAATGCCAATCTTATTAGTAATATTCATTTTAGAGGTTATAAATTAGTGGCTAAAAAATTGGGTATCATTCTACCTGAGTTTGACTCTTATAAAAGTGCTAGGATTATCCATTGGATCAAACCTAAAGACAATTTGATTAAAGTGAATATGATGGTTTTATGCTTCCAATAAATATGGTTATGGTGGTATCCTTAGGGATTCTAAAGGTACTATCATTTATGCTTTTGCCTATCCTCTCAAAGCCTATTATTGCCGAGCTTATTAATAAAGTTATTGAAATTTGTTTAAATAGAGGTTTCCTCAACATATAGATTGTAGTTGATGCTCTCTTGCTTCTTGACATGCTTAATTACAATAGAAATGGGAATGCTACATTATTTTATCTTCTTAATCATACTAAAATCTTCTTTCTCAAGTTTGTTTTAAAATTTCCCACATCCTTCATGAAGGTAATGCTTGTGATTACTTGGCTAACTTTGGTGCCAACTTAACTAAGTTCACTTTATTTGACAACCAAACTTTGCCTAAACTATTAAGAGGTTTAGTTAATCTAGATAATACGATTGCCTTATCTCATTATAAATTCTTGGCTTAGTTTTTGCTATTGGTTTTGATCCTCTTTGGGTTGTGGTTATCTACTTATTTTCTCTCTTGGCCTGAGCTGGTTATGTTTTTAATCTATTACTTTTGATTGGCCTTATTTTTTACTAGGTGGTTATTATAAGTGCCTAGGTTCTTTTGGTTTTCACTTGGTGGCTTCTGTCTCTGCTAGTGTTTACCATAATTTTCCCTTGGCTACTTTTATATCCTCCTTTTTGTGGCTATCGCTAATGTAGGTTTTTCTTCTTGTATGGGTTTGGCCTTTTTTTGGGCTACTTTCTAACTTACCTAAGTTAGATCTATGTGGTGGTTGACGGGTGGCATTGTTGGCAATTTTTAGGTTAGGCTGGTTGAATGGCTACAATTTTGGCTATTTTTTATTTTCTATTGGTGACTAATCTGGGGGCTATTTGTGGTTTATATCCGGCTTTATTTTGGCATGGTGGACATTGTTGGTTGGTTGTTATTTTCTCTATTTTGTTGACTAGGGCTTGGTGGTTAGTTTTGCTAATTTTGTTTTGTTTCTTTTGGTTATGGTTTTGACCTCCTCCTATATTGGCCTTCCTCTCTTGGTCAATGGTTTTGGATTTGGGTATTTTCTGATTGGCTAGTTGAAGGCTATTTTGTGGTATTAGTTGGCCTTGGGTTGGTGGCTGGTTGCTTTTATTGTTGTTGTTCCTATTGGTTTGTAGTCTATCACTGGCTTTGTAACTTTTGCCTTTGGCTGTTGTTCTACTTACGATCGATTTTATTTTGGTTGGGTTTGGTGGTTATATCTTTCTACCCTTTCCTGGCTATCTTGGGTGATTTTGGCTTGATGATGCTATTGGTCTTTACACTTACTTGGGTCTTCTACTCGTGGTGGTTGGCTAGGAGGATATTACATATGGTTTGGTTGGAGGGGTGGCTATTTTGGCGCTTTTCCGGTCCTTTGGTGACTATTCGGAACCTAGTGTTCTTTCTATGACCTTGTATTTTGGTTTCCTCCTTTGTTTTTTCTCTTTTGTAGTGACCCTCTTTTTCCTATTTGGGTGCCTTGTTGCCCACCCTTTGCGCTTAGGTGGTGTTTTATGACTCTTTTTCTTTGTTGGTGGAGGATATAAACACTTGTGTTTTTCTTTGCTCTTATTGGTCTCTGGTTTGTGTTGTTACCTCTATCATAAGCTTCTTTTGATTTTGTTATTCCTTTTGGTGGTGGCTTTGGTGGTGCTCTACTATCTTGTTATCTCGATGGTTGGTTGATTATCTTTTTATTGGGCTTTGGTTGTTCAGTGTCTTGGTTGGTCGTTATGTATTTTGAGGATTTTGTAGCCTTCTTGGATGACGACTTTGGATGATGGGCTACATGAGGTATGTGGCTATGATGGCCTTGATGTTTCTTTCTTCTTCTTTTGTTGGTAGTGCTATATGTAATTGTAACCCTTCTCTAAGTTTGGATGCTTACATATAGTGTTGCTCTGAGATGATTATAACTAAGCCTAAGCCTTTTTTTTTTTTTACTTTACTCATTTTATTTGCTCTTACTTTTATGCTTGCTTAACTCATCCTTTCAAAAGTATGTTGTAGATTTCTTTTATAGGTTGGGAGAGTCTTGTAGGTGGATCTTGCTGGTATCAGATGGACCAAATGAAGTTTGTCACTCACATGGATTTTCTGTTGATTTTTCTTTTTGCTTTATTTCCTTCATTATTGAAATAGTTAGGGGATTTATATCTTTAGATTTATTGTAGCTCTTGAGCATTAGGTTAGAGATTACTCCCGCTAAGGACTTTGTACTTTTTCTTTATGGCAATAAAATTTCCCTAATTTCCTTTAAAAAATAACCTTAAACCCTAAAACCCTAAGCCGTAAACCCTAAACCCTAAATCCTAAAACCCTAAGCCCTAAACCCTTAACGCTAATACATAAAATCTACAACCCTAAACCCTAAACCGTAAACCCCAAACCCTAAACTCTAAATACTAAACCTTGAACCCTAAACTATAAACACCTAAAACCTAAACCTAAACTAAATAAAACCTAAAAATAAAATAAATAAAAAACCTAAACCTAATTAAAATAAAAAAATAAAATAAAATAAAATGAAAACCTAAACTAAAACCTAAACCTAAAAATAAAATAAAAAACTAAACTAAAATAAAATAAATAAAAACCTAACGTAAATAAAATAAAATAAACCTAAGAATAAAACCTAAATAATAAAACTAAAATAAAATAAAAAATCTAAATAAAAACCTAAAACTAAAAAAATCCTAAAAAAAAACCTAAAAATAAATAAAAAATAAACCTAAACCCTAAACTAAAAAAAAACCTAAACCTAAAATAAAAATAAAATAAACCAAACCTAAAATAAAATAAAAAAACCTAAACATAAACCTAAAATAAACTAAACCTAAACCTAAACCTAAACTAAAAAAACTAAAAAAAATAAACCTAAACCTAAACTAAAAAATAAACCTAGAAATAAACCTAAAATAAAAAACTAAAACCTAAACCTAAAAAAAATAAAATAAAACCTAAACCTAAACCTAAAAATAAAAATTAAAATAAAAATAAAACTCTACTAAAAATAAACCTAAACCTAAACCTAAAAAATAAATTAAAATAAAATGCTAAACTAAAATAAATAAACCTAAAATAAATAAAATAAAAAAAATCAAATAAACTAAAAATAAATAAAACTAAATTAAGTAAACTAAATGAACCTAAACATACTTACTTAATTTAAAAAAAACCTAAACCTTAACCCTAAAACTAACTAAACCCTAAACCCTAAACCCTAAACCCTAAACCTTAAACCCTAAACCCTAATCTTAATCCCTAAACCCCTAAACCCTAAACCCTACACCCTAAACCCTAAACCTTAAATCCCAAACCCTAAACCTAAACCTAAAGTAACTAAATAAATTAAAAAAAACCTAAACCCTAAAACTTAATAAACCTAAACCTAAACCTAAACCCTAAAAATGGGTAGAACCATGATGGCAGGAATATCACCGTCAACCGCCTAGAGTGGTGGAGGCCAAGGGAGGCGGGCTATCACAAGGGTGGTGGGGGATCTGAGGTGTTGGTGGATATGGAGGTGGTGGTGAGCCGGTGGTGGTGGAGGTGAGAGGAGCCATAAAGGAATGTGGTGGTGGCGGAGGGAGAGATCGGGGATATGATGGTGGATCCTGCTACTCTAGAGGACGGGGGTGGTTTTAATGGGGATTGGAGAAACTGAAGAATGACCAATCCGATCTGCTGCTTATGGAATTGTGTCTTTATAATAGAGACGGTTCTAGTTAACTAAGGCTTTTGATTTGTTCTATGCGTGATCATTTATGATCTATGTCTCTCTGTGTCTTAGAAAACTTGGTGTGTTACTTGGTTGATGAAATTAAAAAGAAGAAATATTGAATATGAATTTGTTCTCTTTAAAAAAAACCAAAAACCCTAAACCCTAAAAACTAAAACCTAAACCTAAAACCTAAACCCTAAAACCCTAAACCCTAAAACATAAACCCTAAACCCTAAACCCTAAACCCTAAACACTAAACCCCAAACCCTAAACCCTCAACTAACCCTAAACCCTAAACCCTAAAAAGCTAAAACCTAAACCTAAACTAAATAAAACCTAAAAATAAAATAAATAAAAAACCTAAACCAAAATAAAATAAAAAATAAAATAAAAATAAAAACCTAAACCTAAACCTAAAAGGAAAATAAAATAAAAATAAAAACTAAACTAAAATAAAATAAATAAAAAACTAAACTTAACTAAAAAAAAAAAAATTGAACCTAAATTAAAATAAAATAAACCTAAAATAAAAAAACTAAATAAAAACCTAAACCAAAAAATAAACCTAGAAATAAAACCTAAAAATAAATAAAAAATAAAACCTAAACCTAAAATAAAAATAAAATAAACCTAAACCTAAACTAAAATAAACTAAACCAAAATAAATCAAAACTAAAACTAAACCAAAAATAAACTAAACCTAAACCTAAACCCTAAATAAAATAAAATAAACTAAAAATAAACCTAAACCTAAACTAAAAAATAAAACCTAAAAATAAACTTAAAACCTAAACCTAAAAAATAAAATAAAACCTAAACCTAAACCTAAAAATAAAAAATAAAACCTAAACCTAAAAAATAAAATAAAATAAATCAAAACCTAAACCTAAACCTAAAAAATAAATTAAAATAAAAAACCTAAATTAAAATAAAAAAATGTAAAATAAATAAACTAAACTAAATGAAAATAAAAATAAACCTAAATAAAAATAATAAAAATAAAATAAAATTAATTAACTAAATAAACCTAAACCTATGAGTTTACATAATTAAAAAAATAATAATAAAAAAAAACCCAAACACTAAACCTCAGAACTAACCCTAAACTCTAATCCCTAAGCCCTAAACCTACAAACCTAAACCCTAAACCCTCAACCTTAAAACCCTAAACCATAAACCCTAAACTCCGAGCTCTAAACCCTAAAACCCTAAACCTTAAACCCAAAAACCTACAATGCTAAACCTTAAACCCTAAACCCCAAACCCTAAACCTAAAAAAAACCTAAAACCTAAACCTAAACTTTAATAAAACCTAAAAAATAAAATAAATAAATAAACTTAAATCTAAATAAACTAATAAAAAATAAAAATAAAAACCTAAATCAAAACCACCCTAAACCTAAACCCTAAACCCCTAAACCCTAAAACCCTAAACCTTAAACCCAAAACCTACAATGCTAAACCTAAACCCTAAACCCCAAACCCTAAACCTAAAACCTAAAACCTAAACCTAAACTTAATAAACCTAAAAATAAAATTAATAAATAAACCTAAATCTAAATAAACTAATAAAAAATAAAATAAAACCTAAACTAAACCTAAACCTAAACCTAAACCTAAACCTAAAATAAAGATAAAATAAAATAAATAATAAAAAAACTAAACTAAAATAAAATAAATAAAAAACCTAAACTAAACTAAAAAAATTAAATTAACCTACAAATAAATAAACCTAAATAAAATAAAACTAAACATAAAATGAAAATAAAATAAACCTAAAACAAAATAAAAACCTAAACCTAAAAAATAAAACTAAATATAAATAATAAAATAAAACCTAAACCCTAAACTAAAAAAATAACATAAATTTAAAATAAATAAAATAAAATAAACCTAAACTTAAACTAAAATAAACTAAACTAAAATAAGTAAAACCTAAACCTAAACCTAAAATAAACTAAACCTAAACCCTAAACTAAATAAAATAAAATAAACTAAAATTAAACTTAAGCCTAAACTAAAAATTAAACCTAAAATAAACCTAAAATAAAAAGCTAAAACCTAAACATAAAAAAAAGAAAAATAAAACCTAAAATAAACCTAAAATAAAGAATAAAACCTAAACCTTAAAATAAAATAAAATAAAACTAAACTAAAAAATAAGCATAAACCTAAACCTAAACCTAAAAAATAAACTAAAATAAAAACTTAAACTAAAATAAATAAACTAAATAAATAAACTAAATAAAAATAAAAAAATAAAAAATAAAAATAAAAATAAAATAAACTAAAATAAAAAAATAAACTAAATAAAAAATAAACCAAATAACTAAAACTACTTAAAAAAACCCTAAACCCTAAACCATAAACCTAAAAAACTAAACCTAAACCTAAACTAACCTAAACCTAAACTCTAAACCCTAAACTAAACTCCATAAACCCTAATCCCTAAAAACCTAAACCCTAAACCCTAAACTAAAAAGATAAACACTAAACCTAAACCTAAACCATAAAACCTACCCTAAACAAATAAAACCAAAACTAAAAAAACTAAACCCTAACCTAACCCTAACCCCAAAACCTAAAACCCTAAACCTAAAAGCATAAACCCTAAAACTAAAACCTAAACCCTAAAGCCTAAACCCTAAACCTGGGATCACACATGCATGACATGTGAGGCTCTGTCGAGGCATAAGAAGAAAATCTAGGGATAAGGTTTGAATTTGATTTGATTATATGATTTGTGGAAAGAAGATCCATTTGGGATAAGAATCAATAATCCACCAAGGATTAAGATCAATCAACTTTAATTTGTTTTTTTGATGAGGCATATAGAGATATATCTCAAGTCCGGGATCGTATATGATCTTCCACTAGGGAAGCAAGTTCGAGCTATCCATTGAGGATTGAGACTTAAGATTGATTTCATAGATTTGTTTGGGGATGTATCCACTTAGGATAAGAGTTTGGTTGGATTTCTTTGATTTAGAATCTATGGGGGGAGTTGGTTTAATTTGGCTCCATTGGGGAGGTTGGTTTTGAATTTGACTTGTTTGCTTGACTTATTTTTATATGATTTGGGGCTCCACTAGGGAGAAGGGTGTGATTTAACTTCTTTGGGGAAAATCAAATTGTGTTTAATTTAATTTGAGTTAATGTATGGACCCTATCAGTGTGCGATGGACACTAAGAAGGGGTTATATCAGCCTTGACCTACCTTAGGTTTACAAATCCAAAGGGATAGCTACCTGGGTAGAGCTAGCCAACCTAAGGGGTTGCCTTTGGTGCAATGGTGTGAAGAAGTGTAGCATAATTACATCTTCCAAATTGAGGAACAACCCTTAGGATACCTTTTGGATGCACAACAAATCAAACCTGACCTAAGGCGACTACTGAGTGAATGTTGTTGGGGACTTATGCCAACTCAAAAGTAGTTAGGATTAATTTTATCTTAATGTCATGTGATTTGATATGGTTTGTTTGGTTTTATTTGATTTTGAATTGAGGGCATATCCACTGGGATGGTGGTCAAATTTGATAGATTTAATTTATGGACGATATTGATACATTGAGAAGGGCTATATCAACTTATCTCGCATTTACAAATCCAAAGAGATATAGTGAGCTAGCTAACCTGGGTTGCCTTCATGTGCAATGACTGCTAAGAAGAAGGCATAGTAGACTTACATCTTCTAAAGTGGAATACCCGGGTGACTGTGGTAGCACAAAACAAACTCAACTTAGGTGGCTACTGAGTGAATTTTGCTGGGGACCTATATCAACTCAAGAGTAGTCAAGCGATTCTTATAAGGAGTTTTGCTGACACTGCCCTAAAGATAGGATACTTGCTTAGGAAATGGTACTGCTAGGGGCATCCTCTTAATCCAAAAGTGATTGTATATTTTATTTATATGTTTGCATTGACACTATTGGTCTGCAAGGGACCACACTAAGAAAGGGTTATGTTGGCCTTGACCTATCTTAGATTTACTGGACCAATGTAGAATCTACACATCCATAGGATGGATTCTCCAACCATGGGGTGGTTAGAAAGGGAACTCCAATTGATAGTAACCAAGATACTATCTAAATGGGGCCGCAAAGGATGTTATCCAAATATAGTGCCCATAGAGGAGGTGCTGCGAAAGGCATTATCCTCAGCACTAAAAAAAGTAAGACTATAGTGTACAGGGCCAACTCAAGGAGAAAGGATGACTTACATGCCATGAGTGGTGTATCCTAAGGTGGGAGAACCAACCAACCTAAGGTGTATCCAAAGATGAGTGTCCATCAACATAGTGAGAACCAACCAACCTAAGGTGCTGTGCAATGATCAACCCGGAAAGAAAGTGTGTAGCTTACAACTTTTAAATAGAACCATCATCGATAGTGTCAAGGGATGATGCTATCTGACCTAGAGTGACTACTAAACTAGGAGCCCCAAAGAAGGATTGAACCTGCACTTGAAGTAGTCGAGGGAAGGAGCCGCTAGGGAGTTATCCTAAACCTCTAATATACACCAATGCATGAAGGCTAATCCAAGAAGAAAGTGTAGACTCACATCCTCTTAAATAAGCAGGTAGCCACTTACAGGAAGGCCTACTAAACTAACAAGGTGCTGTCATGGCCAAGGAAGTAAAAAGTGTAGCAGACTTACATCCTCCAAACTAAGAAGACCACTAGGGTAACACACTAGCAAGGTAACATGTAAGCTCGACCTAGAATAGTTTCTGAGAGTTGCTCGAGATGAAAGATATGTGTTTGTTTTATATATTTCTTTGTAGTTTATGTTTGTGTTGTGTCAATGAAGGAAATGATGCCACTCGAGTTCCTTACACCTACCCTAACCACATCATGACTGACAAGAATACTTTCAACATGGAAGAGATTGAATTCAATATGAAATTTTCATTGATGATAATTATTTTTAAACATGAATTATAATATTTCCTTAAGTAGAGCCCATTGATTGGAAGATTTGGGCATTTCACTTATGATTAATAAGCTGATAAGATCCTCCTTGGTAGGCCTTCTTTATGGTCCAAAGTGGGTTTAAACTTGGCTCCCATATTATGATGGGCAACAATCGCTCTTGAAAAAAAAGCTCTCTACTTGAAAAGCTCTAGGATGACCAACTTGTTGTGAGCTTGAATCATTTTAGCTTTGTATAACTTGAGGTTTGGGCATGCCCCGCATGCCTCTCCTCCAAACCTTCAAGCTCTTCTAACGCAACTTGGTGTTCACCTTTATTTTATCATGCTACCCACTATCCTCGTGATGGGAGTTGGACTTAATGGTAGAATGGCTTGCACCCATACACTAAGAGAAAGGAGTAGACTAAGTTGGAGATTTATATGTGGTGTGGTATAAGGCTTCAACTATCTATTAATACCACTATCGCTTATTGCGTGTCTTCTTTAGTATTGATGAGAGTTTTATTGAAGGCCGCTAAGCCCTTTACCTGGTAGTTGATTATAGAATATCTCCAATCTATGCTATCTGGCAAAATTTGAGCTTTGAATGCGCATCATTATCGATATAATTTATCTAGGCATTCTGAACCTATATATGATATGGTTATTAAATAATAGGAACACATGTTGAGTTGTGACCTCTCTGAGCAAAATTTCCTTCGCTCATTTGGAAAAGTAATCAATAGCAACTAAGATGAAATGTTGACCCTTAGAAGAAGGAGGATCAATTGGACCCACTATGTCAACATTCAACACTGAATGAGGCCAATGTAGGATGTGTTGATAGTTTGTGGACCACACCAGGTATTTGACATTGGTGGCATCATCTAGCCGTATCCATGCAATCTTTGATCATTAACAGTCTATATTATCCTAGTATCTTGATCTTGGATTTCATCTTCAGACCAGATTGGTTGGATCCACATAATCCTGAGTGTACCTTCATCAAGATCTTATGAGCTTTATACTTGTCTAAACAATGTAACCACATATGAAAAGGCCAGATAAGACACCATCCACAAGAGCATAGGAAAGTTCTTCGCTTCATCTAATGGGCTTGGGAGTTCTCTGAGGTAGTTTACCTTTATTTAGGTAATCCATGAATGGTTGCCTCTAAACTAACTCCTCATCCTTCTTGGCAATGGAAACCTCCCTTCAAGAGAGTACTTTTGATGAGTTCAATATTAAGGGATAAGAATTGTCTATTTTGGACCTTTATGGATATGGACTCATCCTCCGACATGTCAACTCCAAGCTTGGCTAAAGCATACTCTATGTCATTCTCTCCTTAAGGAATCTTATAAATGGTAACCTCTGTGATTTGGGCCAACAACTCTATGGTGTACTTATGGTAGTGATGGAGCTTGAGCTTTATAACCTTATAGGAACCAACTATTTGGTTGATAACTAGTTGAGAATCCCTAAAGATGTTGATGTTCTAGATGCTTAGAGTAACGACTAACTCCAAACTGGCAATCAGAGCCTCATATTTAGCTTCATTGTTGGTGCAAGGACTGAATAGATGATATGAGAATCTCATCTCATTACGGTCTATAGTTAAGAGAATTATTCCAACCCTAACTTGGAATAGTAGATTGTGATTCTTCTCTTGAGAGAAGCACCATCAAAGTACATCTCCCAATGGTAAATGTTAGTATCCCCTAAGTTCATGACTTGTTCATCTGGGAGATCATCAAGCGAGAGTCGGAAGTCAAGCAGTGTTAAGAAATCCACTATCGCTTGTCATTTCACCGCATGAAGGGGTACGAAGGAAATGTCAAACTAAGAGAGGATTATGGGCCGTCAAGCTAACCGTCCAGATAACGTCAGCCATATCATGAGATATTGTAGTGGATTGATCCCAGAGATTAAGTTCACCTTATGAGAAAGCATGTAGTTTTGTATCTTTTGGGATGCAAAGATTAAAGATAGACAATGCTTCTCAATGGGTAGATAATTAACCTCAGTAGGGATTAGATGACGACTGAGGTAGTAGAGTGCATTTTCCTTCCCTTCATCATTAGCTTGGGACAACAAAGCACCAAGGGAGTCATCTAATGTAACAAAGAATGAGTGGCTTGCATGAGGTGGGGTGCTAGAACTAGAGGCATCATTGTAATGCTTGATGTCTTCAAAGGCATGCTCACCTTTATCATCCCACTTGAACTTGGCATCCTTTTTGACAAGTACTGAGAATTGCTAACATCTTCTCGATAGGTTGGATATAAAGCATCCTAGATACTCCAACTGCCCTTGAATGATCTGAGTTGAGTTAAACTTTTAGGGGGTTGCATTTCTAATATCACCTTGATCTTCTTCAAATCAATTTCGATTACCTAGTGTTGGATAAAAAACCTAAGAAATTTCACTGAAGCTACTCTAAATATACACTTCAGGAGGTTCATTTTGAGGTTAAATTGTCTTAGCTGTTTGAAATCTACTCACAAGTCAAACAGATGGCCTTCCTTTTTGTACTTTTGACCACGAGATCATCGACATAGCACTGGACTAGACGATGAATGAGTTCATCAAAGATTCGAGTCATAGCCCGCTGGTATGTAGCACCAACATTTTTAAGGCTGAAAGGCATGACTTTATAGCAATAGATTCTGATCGAGGGTACTAAAAGCAATGTTTCCTTCATCTTCAGGGGCCATCTTTATTTAGTTAAATCTAGATGAGCCATCCATGAAAGAGAAGACTACATGAGATGAGGCAATGTCCACCATCAGCTCTGGGATTGGTAATAGTAATTCATCTTTTGGACATGCCTTATTTAAATCCCTAAAATTGAAGCATATGTGAATTTTTCCATTCTTTTTCTTAATTGGGATGATGTCAACTAACCGTAGTGTTTTTCTTCTTGGATGAAGCCAACATCAATCAGTTTTTTGAGATCAATTTTTTGACTTTATAAACAAGCTATTGTTCTATGTCTAATTGCATGCATCTAGGAGTTTGCTTGATATGGTTAGTAGTAGGCTCTTTTGCTAGTTTATGGACTACTACGTTAATAGTCAATCGAGGCATCTCTTCATTAATCCATGCAAAGTAATCCTTAAACTTAGTCAATAGCCTAACTATGTCATTGGTTTTAATTTCATTCAATAAAGAATTGATGTATGTCGGGCATGGATCTTCTTTAGTTTCTATGTTAATTTTCTTGACCTCATCGGTGGTTGGCTTGATCTCTTCTTCAAACTCTAGTGGTGCATCTTTGACTTCAAAATCATCTGGATCATTTGAAGTTTCTAAGCACAACTCTTAATATGAGTTAATATGATTTGAAAAGAACCTATCAGATTTCAAGTGATTGGTGATGACCAAGCAGTAATCATCATCGTTGACTGGACCTACTGTACTTAATCCTCGTTCTGGTCTTGATTGAGAGATTTTGCATTTGTTCTATATTCTTTCAAAGTAGTCTGACTTGTGCTTTGACTAAGTATGTAGTATTAAACCTTTCTTTGCTAAATTATGATCACAAGGCAAGTACTAATCAAAAGGTAATTCTATTAAATCTTTATATGAATCATCCTCAAGTTCTACATCAACTACTTGACTTGAGGATGATGCTCCTAGAAAGAACCAGTCTTCACACCATGGATGACTTAGGGGCTTCCTTAACTACCAAACTCGCTTTTGAGAGGAAAGTGGGTTAAAGCTAAGGTTCCCACTAATGCCTAACTATTTCATATATATACTGATACACTTATGCTTTGCTTTAGAGCCCGCCTTTCATCGCTATCGGCTTAAGTGTCACCTCCAAGGGAATCTACCATCGAGAAGAGCCTAGTGTTCTAACCATATAAGACTCATCCTATGAACTAGATTCTAAGTTTATAATGATATAGGTCTACTCTTGCTTGCTGGGATATATCTTCTATTGGGTGGTCAATAAGGAGATTTTTCACCCCTAGGACTACCTCTGAACTGGCCTCTTCCTCTACCTGTGGAGGTTAGGTCATCCTACCCATATGTTTGAATGGAGTAATGAACTATGGGTGGAATCTAATATCAGACTCCACTTCCTCCTCCAAGCCTATTTTCACTCCCTTATCTTCTTTTCATTTTCTTTTCTTTCTTTTTTTTCTTTTCTCTTTCCTTTTATTTTTTTATTTTTTTTATTTTTAAACTTTGGCCAAGTTTGCGAGAATTGACTTGTTGATTTTTACGAAGGTAGTAAGATGCATCCTCATATATACTAACCTCATGAATTGTAAATGACTTGAGATCTCCTTTGACACAATAGACAATCCCACCTCTCACAAACTTCATACACCGATGTAGAGGATGGAACTATGTTGTTCATGTATCCATGGTCTCGAGCATAGCATTGAAAGATGTATCCAGTCTATAATGTGAAACTTGGCTTCGCCTTCCAATCATCTATCTCTAAAGGCACTATGGAGCCAAGGCCTGTTGACCTCACTTTGGAGTGTCGATTCAATCTCCCATCTTAGACTTAGGAGTCTTCTAGCACTAAGACTTCCCTAGTCATAAGATACATCCAACAATTAGGTAAACATTTAACTTAAGCTAAAGACTTAAGGGTTAACTAGGATTAGTTATGCCTAGGATTAGATAATCCACCGCAACCCAAATAAAATCCAAGTTCTCCTTCTCAAACCTAACCTCAAGTTCAATTCAAACATCAAATTCAAATCCAAATCCAAACCCAAATTCCAAAACCAAATGATTGAAGCCCATGATCAAATCAAACTTGAAACCCTTCTTAAGCCATATGACATATCCCATGGACTTAGCCAAATCTTAATCCAAATCAATCTAAAATCAATTGATTGTATCATAATAAATTTATATCTTTGATCATCTTCTTAAATATAAATGAAATCTACATTCAATAAATCAAAACTAGATCAAATTAAATCAAAACCCTTCCTAAGCCATATGACCTATCCCATGGACTTAGCCAAATCTTAATCCAAATTAAGTCAAACTCAACTAATTTTCTCACAAATTAATCATATTTTCAATCATCTTCAAAAATTTAAATGAAATATACATTTAAATCATTAAAACTAAATCAAACCAAATGAAAATCCAAACCTAAGCCACATGACCCAACTCCATGGACTTAGCCAAATTTCTTCATTATAAAACCCAAATTCAATTGATTTTCTCATGAAACAATCATACCTTCAATCATATTCACAAATATAAATGAAATCTACAATCATCAAGCCAAACCAAAATCAACCAAGTCAAACCAAACTTAACCCTTTTGACTTGAAATGTTCAAATGAACCAAAACCCATTTGAACCCAAACATTTCAATTGAATTTATATATCAATCCAAATCCATATATAAACTCAACTAAATAAAACTCAACCCAAAATAGAGCCAACTAAACCCAATTGGTCCACTTGACCCAAAGGCCAATTTGACCTATTCGAAGTTCTAATCCTACCCAATTTGGATTGAACCAACCCCATCGAAATTCCCATCATGATTATGATCACCCTAGGTTGATCAATTATCATAAATGTCAAACTAAACTTGGTCATTTGACCAAGTCAACCTTAACCAAATGAACTCAAACTTGCCAAATTGCATCCTAAATCTCTTGAAACTAATGGTTCATATCAAATCAAAATCAATATTTGAATATGACTTGACCTTCAATTGAGTCAAACCAAACCCAATTGGCCCTCTTAACCTAAGTTGACCCAAATTGACCTAAAATAAATAAAAAAACCTAAACTAAAACCTAGACCTAAAAATAAGATAAATAAAACACAAACTAAATTATAAATTAAATTAAACCTAAGAATAAATTAAACCAAAGAATAAAAAACTTAAATAAAAGAAAACTAAATGTAAAATAATATAAAATAAACCTACAATTAACCTAAAATAAAAAAAATAAAAACTAAATAAAAACCTAAACTTAAAAATAAACCTTAAATCCTAAATAAATAAAAAAATAAAACCTAAACCCTAAACTAAAAAAAAACCTAAAATAAAAATAAAATAAATAAAAAAACTTAACTTAAACCTAAACTAAAATAAATAAAACCTAAACCTTAACCTAAACTTAAACCTAAACTAAATAAAATAAATTAAACTAAACCTAAACCTAAACTAAAAATTAAACTTAAAAATGAACCCAAAATAAACCTTAAAACCTAAGCCTAAGGAAAAAAACCTAAACCTAAACCTAAAAATAAAAAATAAAACATAAACCAAAAAAATAAAATAAAATTAAAATATACCTAGAAAATAAATCTTAACCTAAACTTATACCTATAAAATAAATTAAAATAAAAAACCTAAACAAAAATAAAAAACATAACATAAGTAAACTAAACTAAATAAAAATAATAATGCTAAATTATAATAAAAAAATAGAATAAACTAAAATAAATAAAACATAAATTTAATAAACTAAATAAATTAAATAAACAAAATAAGAAATGTTGAATCTAAATTTGTTCTCTATTAAAACCAAAACCTAAACTCTAAAACCCTAAACTTGAACCCTAAACCTACACCTAAACTTAAACCTCAACCCAACCCTAAAAGCCCTAAACCCTAAGCTTTAAACCCTAAACTTAAAACCTAAAAACCCCAAACTCTAAACCCCTACCCTAATCCCTAAACCTAAACCCAAACCCATATCCTAAACCTTCCATAAACCCTTAACTAACATAAACTTTAAACCCAAAAGTTCCTAAACCTAAACTAAATAAAACCAAAATAAGATAAATAAATAAAATCTAAACCAAAATAAAATAAAAAATAAAATAAAATAAAACATAAACCAAAACCTAAACTTAAACCTAAAGTAAAATAAAAATAAAATTAAGCTAAAATAATAAAAAAAACCTAAACTAAACTTAAAATAAAAAAACCTAAATAAAATTAAAACTAAACCTAAAATAAAAATAAAATAAACATCAAATAAAATAAAATAAAAACCTAAACTTAAATAATAAACCTAAAAATGAATAAAATAATAAAACCTAAACCCTAAACTAAAAAAAAAGGTAAACGTAAAATTAAAAAATAAATCTATACCTAACCTAAAATAAACTAAACCAAAATAAATAAAACCTAAACTTAAACCTAAAATAAACGTAAAATAAAAACCTTAAACCTAAACCTATATTAGATAAAATAAAAACCTAAACCTAAACCTAAAAATAAAAAAAGAAAATAAAATATAACTAAACTAAAAAATAAACCCAAACCTAAACCTAAACCAAAAAAATAAACAAAAATAAAAAACTTAAAATAAAAAAATAAACCTAAAATAAATAAATTAAACTAAATAAAAATAAAAATAAACTGAAATAAAAAAATTAAAATAAACTAAAATAAAATACAAATAAATAAACCAAAAACCTATGAGTTTACTTAATTTAAAAATAAAAATAAATAAATAAAATGAATTAAACCTACAACCTTAAACTAAACTAAACCCAAACCCTAAACCTAAAACCATAAACATTAAATGCTAAACCCCAAACCAAAACCCTATACCCTAAACCCTAAAAAACCTAAACCTAAACAATAAACCCTAAACCCTAAAATAATATTAATCTAAACCTAAACTAAATAAACTTAAAATAAAATAAATAAATAAACTAAAGTAAATAAAATAAAATTATTAAATCAAAACCTAAACCTAAACCTAAACCTAAACCTAAAAATAAATAAAATAAAATAAAACTAAACTCAACTAAAATAAATAAAAACCTAAAATAAATTTAAAAAAATAAAATAAACCTAAAAATAAAAAACCTAAATAAAATTAAAATTAAACATAAAATAAAAATAAAATAAAAACTAAATAAAAACTTAAACCTAAAAAATAAACCTAAAAATAAATTAAAAATAAAACATAAACCGTAAACCAAAAAATACCAAAACATAAAAATAAACAAGATAAAATAAAACTAAACCTAAACTAAAATAAACTAAACTAAAATAAATAAAACATACACCTAAACCTAAAATAAACTAAACGTAAACCCTAAACTAAATCAAATAAAATAAACTAAAGAAAACTTATACCTAAATTAAAAAATAAAACCTAAAAATAAACCCAAAATGAAAACCTAAAACTTAAACCTAAAATAATAAAATAAAAACCTAAACCTAAAATTTAAAAATAAAACCTTAACCTAAAAAATAAAATAAAAATAAAACTAAACTAAAAAAATAAACATAAACATAAACCTAAACCAAAAAATAAAAAAACTAAAATAAAAACCTAAACTAAACTAAATAAATTTAAAATAAATAAATTAAGCTAAATAAAATAAAAATAAACTATATAAACCTAAACCTATAGTTTACTAATTTAAAAAAAAAACTAAACCCTAAACCTTAAACTAAACACTAAACTAACCTAAACCTTAAACCTACAACCCTAAACCTAAAACAAACCAAATAAATCAAACCTAAACCCTAAAATCTAAAATTAAATCTAAAAATAAATAAAAATAAAACCTAAACCCTAAACTAAGAAAAACCTAAACCTAAAATAAAAATAAAATAAACAAAATAAAATAAACTAAACCTAAAATAACAAAACTAAACAAAAATAAATATAACCTAAACCTAAACCTAAAGTGTTAAACTTAAACCTAAACCAAAATTAAATAAAATAAAATAAACTAAAATAAACCTAAACCTAAACTAAAAAAATAAAACCTAAAATTAACCTAAAATAAAACATAAACCAAAACCTAATAAAATAAAACAAACCTAAACCTAAACTTAAAATAAAAAAAGGAAACCTTAACATAAAAAATAAAATAAAAATAAAACCCAACTAAAAAATAAACTTAAACCTAAATGTAAACCTAAACCTATAAAATAAACTAAATTAAAAAAACCTAAACTAAAATAAATAAACTTAATATAAATAAAGTAAACAAAATAAAAAGAAAAAATAAACATGAATAAAATTATAAAATAAAATAAACTATAATAAATAAAAATAAACTAAATGAACTAAATAAACTTAAACCCACTGGTTTACTTAGTTTAAAATAAACCTAAACTAAACCTAAACTTAAACCCTAAACCTAACCTAAACCCTAAATCCTAAAACCTAAAGCCTAAATAAACCCTAAACCCTAAAAAATTATAAACTTAAACCAAATTAAATAAAACTAAAAAAATAAAATATATAAAAAAACCCTAAATTGAGATAAAATAAAATAAAATAAAACCTAAATTAAACCTAAAAAAAATAAAATAAAAAAAACTAAAAGAAAATAAATAAAACTTAAACTAAACTAAAATAAAAATAAACCTTAGAATAAAAGCCTAAATAAAATAAAAATAAGAAAGGATAATCTGATCTACTAAAACTGTCTTTATAATAGACGATAAATAGGGTTTTGATTTTCTAAGCTCATTTGATCTCTATATATCATGGAAAACATAAGTGTTACTTGGTTTATGAAATTGAAAAGAAGAAATGTTGAATCTAAACTCTATTAAAAAAATACAAAGAACCCTAAACCCTAAACTAAACTTGAACCATAAAACCTAAAAACTAACTAAACCCTAAATCTAAACCTAAAACCCTAAACCCTAAAACCTAAACCCTAAAACCCTAAACCACTAAAACCTAAACCCTAAACCTCAAACCTAAAACCCTAAAAATCTAAACCTTAAACCCTAAACCTAAACCCTAAAACCTAAACCTAAACCCAAACCCTAAAACTAAACCATTAATCCTAAACCATAATCCTAAACCCTAAACCTAAACCCAAAATAAAACCCTAATCCTAAACCATAAACATAAACCTTAAAAAAAAAAACCTAATCCTAAACTAAATAAAAGCAAAAAAAAATAAATAATAAAAAACCTAAACTAAAAATAAAATAAATAAATAAAATGAAAGTATAACTAAACCTAAACCTAAACCTAAATAAAGAACTAAAAAAACTAAACTAAAATAAAATAAATAAAACCTACTAAAAAAAATAAAATAAAAAAAAAAAACTAAACCTAAAATAAAATAAATTAAACCTAAAATAAAATAAAATAAAAATATAAACCTAAACCTAAAATAAACTTTAAAATAAATAAATGTCAAACCTAAACCTAAACTAAAAAAAAAATAAACCTAAAATTAAAATAAAATAAACTTAAACCTAAACTAAACTAAAATAAATAAAACCTAAACATAAACTTAAATAAACTAAACCTAAACCTAAACCTAAACTAAATAAAATAAAATAAACTAAAAGTAAACCTAAACCTAAATTAAAAAATAAAACATAAAAATAAACCTAAAATAAAAACCTAAAACCTAAACCTAAAAAAATAAAATAAAATCTTAAATGTAAACCTAAAAGTAAAAAATAAAACCTAAACCCAAAAAATGAAATAAAAATAAAACTAAACTAAAAAATAAACATAAATCTAAACCTAAACATATAAAATAAATAATGTAATATTAAAAAACCTAAACTAAAATAAAAAACCTAAAAAAATAAATAAACTAAATAAAATAAATAAAAATAAAGCTAAATCAAAATAAAATAAATTAAAAATATAAAAAAAAATAAACTAAATAAATAAACTTACTTTTATTTAATTAAAAAATTACAAAAAATAAAAATAATAAAAAACCTAACCTAAACCCAAAAAAACTAACCTAAACCTAAACCTAAACCCTAAACCTAAAAAAACCTAAACCATAAACCCTAAACACTAAACCAAACCCTAAACTAAACCCTAAACCCTAAACTAAAAACCCTAAACCTAAAAAATAAACTAAATAAATAAAAAATAACTAAATAAGCTAAATAAAACCTAAACCTACTAAACTAATAAAAAAAACTAAACTTAAACCCTAAACCCTAAACCTAAATTAAACAAACTATAAAAACTAAAAATAAACTTAAACTAAAAAAACCCTAAACTAAATTAATAAACTAAACTAAACCCTAAATAAAATCTAACCCTAACCTAAAATAACCCTAACTAAATAAACTTAACCTAAAACCCTAAACCTAAACCTAAACCTAAACTATTTAAACCTAAACCCTAAACTAAAAACACTAAATCTAAAACCTAAACTCCTAAACCTAAACTTAAACCTAACCTAAACCTAAAATAAATCCTAAACAAAACACTAAACTAAAACCTAAACCCTAAACCTAAAACAACTAAATCATAAACTAAAACCTAAACCTAAAACCCTAAACTAAACTAAACCTAAAATAAATACCTAAACCTAAAAAATAAACCTAAAAAAATAAAAAAATAAATAAATAAATACAACCCAAATGTAAATAAAATAAAACCTAAACTTAAACCTAAAAGTAAAATAAAATAAACTTATAAAATAAACTAAAATAAATAAAAAAAAACCTAAATAAACTTAAAGATAAAATAAACCTAATAAAAAACTTAAATAAAATAAAAACTAAATGTAAAATAAAAATAAAATAAACCTAAAATAAAATAAAAACTAAATATAAACCTAACCCTAAAAAATAAACCTTAAAATCAATAAAAAGTAAAACATAAACTTTAAACTAAAAAAAAAAACCTAACCTTAAAAGAAATTTAAAATAAACAAAATAAAATAAAGCTAAACCTAAACTATAATATAATATACTAAAATAAATAAAACCTAAACCAAATCCTAAAATATACTAAACCTAAACCTAAATCTAAACTAAATAAAATAAAATAAACTAAAAATAAACCTAAACCTAAACTAAAAAACAAACCTAAAAATACAACTAAAATAAAAACTAAGAACCTAAAGCTAAAAAAATTAAATAATAACCTAAACCTAAACAAAAATATAAAATAAAAATTAAACTAACAAAATAATAAACCTAAATCTAAACATAAAAAAATAAACTAAAATAAAAAACATAAAATAAAATAAATAAACTAAACTAAATAAAAAATAATCCTTAATAAAAATTAAAAATCAAATAAATTGAAGTAGATAAATAATATACTAAATAAACTAAATAAACCTAAACTTAGTGGTTTACTTAATTAAAAAAAACCTTAAACCCTATGCCGTAAACTCTAAAAACTCCTAAACCCTAATGTTAAACCCTAAACCCTAACGCAAAACCCTAAACCCTAAATCTTAAACCCTAAACCCTAACCCTAAACCCTAAACCCTAAAACCTAAACCCTAAACCTAAACCTAAAGTATCTAAATAAATTAAAAAGTAAACTTAAACCCTAAAACCTAATAAACCTAAACCTAAACCATGAGAATGAACTTGACTACAGAACATCACTTAACTGCTGCCTAGATCTATAAAGCATAAAAGGTGACTCTATCATGGTGGGAAAAGGTTTAAACCATGGTGGTAGGGGAGAGATTGGGATATGATGGGGATCTTCCTCGAGAGGCCTTGGTCAAACTCAAGAATATTATGGAACTATCTATGGAAATCATTCTAAAATCAGGGTTTTGATTACCTCTATGTGTGCTCATTTTTATCTTTGTCGCCACTTGCTAAAACTTGAGTGTTACTGGTTAACAAAATTGAAAAGAAGAAATGTTGAAATTTGTTCTTGTTAAAAAAAAACTAAAAACCCCATACTAAAATGTGGACCTTAGACGTTAAATATAAACTTAAACCCTAAACCCTAAAAAACCATAAACCCTAAACCCTAAACTCTAATCCTAAACCCTAAACCCTAAGCCCTAAAAGCATAAACCCTAAAACCTAAATCCTAAACCCTAAACCCTAAACCCTAAACCCTAAACCCCAAACCCTAAACTCTCAACTAACCCTAAACACTAAACCATAAACCCTAAAAAGCTGAAAACCTAATCCTAAAAAAAATAAAACATAAAAATAAAATAAAATAACCTAAACCAAAATAAAATAAAAAAATAAAATAAAATAAAAACCTAAACTAAAGTGAAAATTAAAAACCTAAATAAAATAAAAACTAAACCTAAAATAAAAATAAAATAAACCTAAAATAAAATAAAATAAAAACTAAATAAAAACCTATACCTAAAAATAAATAAAAAATAAAACCTAAATCCTAAACTAAAAAAAGCCTAAACCTAAAATAAAAATAAAATAAAAATAAACCTAAACTAAAATAAACTAAAATAAAATAAATAAAACCTAAACCTAATCCTAAAATAAATTAAACCTAAACCTCAACCTAAACCCAAAATAAAATAAAATAAACTAAAAATAAACCTAACCTAAACTAAATAATATAACCTCAAAATAAACCTAAAATAAAAACCTAAAACCTAAACTTAAAAAAAAAATAAAATTAAAACCTAAACCCTAGACTCAAAACCTAAACCCTAAACCCTCAACCTGAAACCCTAAAAAATCTAAACCCTAAACCTTAAACCCTAAACCCTAAAACCCTAAACCCTAAACCTTAAACCCTAAAAACTAAACCCTTAATCCTAAACCATAATCCTAAACCCTAAACCTTAAACCCAAAAAAGCCTCTAAACCCTAATCCCTAAACCATAAATCATAAACTTTAAAAAGGTAAAAACCTAATCCTAAATTAAATAAAAGCTAAAAATAAAATAAATAAAAAAAACCTAAACCAAAATAAAATAAAAAATATAATAAAATAAAAGTATAAACTAAGCCCTAAACCTAAACCTAAACAAAAGAACTAAAAAAAACTAAACTAAAATAAAATAAATAAAAACCTAAGCTTTACTAAAAAAATAAAAATCCAAAAAAAAAACTAAACCTAAAATAAAAATAAAATAAACCTAAAATAAAATAAAATAAAAACAAAGTAAAAACCTAAACCTAAAAAAAAAAATTAAAAATAAATAAAAAGTCAAACCTAAAGCCTAAACTAAAAAAAACCTAAACCTAAAATTAAAATAAAATAAACTTAAACCTAAACTAAACTAAAATAAATAAAACCTAAGCATAAACTTAAATAAACTAAACCTAAACCTAAACCTAAACTAAATAAAATAAAATAAAAGTAAACCTAAATTAAAAAATAAACCTTAAAATAAACCTAAAATAAAAACCTAAAACCTAAACCTAAAAAAATAAAATAAAATCTTAAATGTAAACCTAAAAATAAAAAATAAAACCTAAACCCAAAAAATGAAATAAAAATAAAACTAAACTAAAAAATAAACATAAATCTAAACCTAAACATATAAAATAATGTAATATTAAAAACCTAAACTAAAATAAATAAACCTAAAATAAATAAACTAAATAAAATAGAAATAAAAATAAAGCTAAATCAAAATAAAATAAATTAAAAAATATAAAAAATAAACTAAATAAACCAAAACCTACTAGTTTATTTAATTTAAAAAAATTACAAAAATTAAAAATAATAAAAAAGCCCCTAACATTAAACCCTAGAACCCTAAAACTAACCTACAACCCTAAACCCTAAGCTGTAAAACCTAACCATAAACCCTAAACACTAAACACTAAACCCTAAACCCTAAACCCTAAACCCTAAGCCCTAAACCCTAAACCTTAAAAGGCCTTAAATAAACTAAAATAAATAAAAAATGAACTAAATAAGCTAAATAAACCTAAACCTACCAATTTACTTAATTTAAAAAAAAACCCCTAAACCTAAACCTAAACCCTAAACACTAAATCCTAAATCGCAAACCATAAAACTAACCCAAAACCCAAAACCCAAAACCCAAAACTTACTACCCTAAACACTAAACCCTAAACCCTAAATTAACCATAAACCCTAAACCCTAACCCTAACCCTAAACCCTAAACCCTAAACCCTAAACCTTAAACTTTAAACCCTAAAACCTAAACCTAAACCTAAACTTAAACCTTAAACTTAACCTAAACCTAAACTAACACTAAATCTAAAGTTTAAACCC
The DNA here is from genome assembly GCA_021442155.1 of Cymbidium sinense. NCBI lineage: Eukaryota > Viridiplantae > Streptophyta > Magnoliopsida > Asparagales > Orchidaceae > Cymbidium > Cymbidium sinense. The sequence continues at coordinate 28,593 of JAKCPB010001484.1, read as the reverse complement.
TAAACCTTAAACCTTAACCCTAAACTTAAAACCTAAATAAAGTTTAAACACTAAACCTTAAACCCTAAACCCTAAACTTTAACCCAAAACCCTGAACCCTAAATCCATAAACCCTAAAACCCTAAACCTTAAACCCTAAACCCTAAACCTTAAACCCTAAAAACCTAAATACCTAAACCTAAACTAAATAAAACCTAAAAATAAAATAAATAAATAAATACAACCCAAATGTAAATAAAATAAAAACCTAAACTTAAACCTGAAAGTAAAATAAAATAAACTTATAAAAATAAACTAAAATAGAATAAAAAAACCTAAATAAACTTAAAGATAAAATAAACCTAATAAAAAAACTAAATAAAATAAAAACTAAATGTAAAATAAAAATAAAATAAACCTAAAATAAAATAAAAACTAAATATAAACCTGACCCTAAAAAATAAACCATAAAATCAATAAAAAGTAAAACATAAACTTTAAACTAAAAGAAAACCTAACCCTAAAAAAATTTAAAGTAAACAAAATAAAATAAAGCTAAACCTAAACTATAATATAATATACTAAAATAAATAAAACCTAAACCAAATCCTAAAATATACTAAACCTAAACCAAAATCTAAACTAAATAAAATAAAATAAACTAAAATAAACCTAAACCTAAACTAAAAAATAAACCTAAAAATACAACTAAAATAAAAACTAAGAACCTAAAGCTAAAAAAATAAAATAATAACCTAAACCTAAACAAAAAATATAAAATAAAAATTAAACTCAACAAAATAATAAACCTAAATCTAAACATAAAAAATAAACTAAAATAAAAAACATAAAATAAAATAAATAAACTAAACTAAATAAAAAATAATCCTTAATAAAAATTAAAATCAAATAAATTGAGTAGATAGATAATATACTAAATAAAATAAATAAACTTAAAGTGGTTTACTTAATTAACCTAAACTCTAAACCACTAAACCCTAAACCCTAGCTGACCCTAACCCTAAATCTTAAACCCCTAACCACCACCAAACCCTAAACCTAAACCCTAAACTCCCTAAATAGTAAAATAAATTAAAAAAAAACTTAAACCCACAAACCTAATAAAGTAAACTAAACCTAAACCATGAGAATGGGCGAACTTGTGGCGGGGAACATCAAGGTAACTAGCTCTAGATCCTTGTGGAAGCATGCGGTGGCAGTTATGCGGTGGTGGTGGGAAAAGGTTTGGAGGTTCTGAGGTGGTAGCAGGAGAGATTGGGGATATGATGGGGATCTCGCTAGAGGCGGGGTGGTCTGAGGAGCGAAGAATGGTCGATCGGTGCCGCATGGAACTATCATCTGGTGGAAATCATTCTAGCAGTCTAGGGTTTTTGATTACCTCTATGTGTGCTCATTTTTTATCTTTGTCGTCACTTGTCTCTTAGAAAACTTGGAGTGTTACTTGGTTAACAAAATTGAAAAGAAGAAATGTTGAATCTGAATTTGTTCTGTGTTTAGAAAAAAAACTAAAAACCCCATACTAAAATGTGGACCTTAGACGTTAAATAAAACTAAACCTAAAAAAAAACCATAAACCTAAACCCTAAACTCTAATCCTAAAAACCTAAACCCTAAAAAAAGCATAAACCCTAAAACCAAATCTAAACCCTAAACCACTAAACCACTAAACCCCAAACCCTAAACTCTCATAAAACTAAACCATAAACCTAAGGCACTAATCTAAAAAAAAATAAACATAAAAATAAAATAATAACAGACCAAAATAAAATAAAAATAAAATAAAATAAACCTAAAATAAAGTGAAAATTAAAACCTAAAATAAAATAAAACTAAACTAAAATAAAAAAATAAACCTAAAAAAAATAAAATAAAACTAAATAAAATTAAAAAAATAAAAATAAAATCTAAAATAAAAGCACAAACTAATAAAATATAAAATAAATAAATAAGATAAAACTAGATAAAATAAATAAAACCTAAACTAATCTAAAATAATTAAACTAAACTCAACCTAAAAATAAAAGATAAAATAAACCTAACAAATAAATAAATAACCTCAAAATAACAAATAAAAAACCTAAACCTAAACTTAAAAAAAATAATTAAAACCTAAACCTGGACTCACCTAAACCCTAAACCCTCAGACTAAAAATCTAAAATAGGCCTAAAAATAAAACCTGAAAACCACTACCTTAAAACAAAATGATCCTAAAATGATCAAACCCTAAACCAAACCCAAAAAAAGCCTCTAAACCCTGAGCCATACAAATCATGAGCTTTAAATAAAACCTAATCCTAAATTAAATAAAAGCTAAAATAAAATAAATAAAAAAAATAAAACCAAAATAATAAATAAATAATAAAGTATATAAGCAACTAAACTAACAAAGACTAAAATAAACTAAAATAAAATAAATAAAATAAGCCTAAAAATAAAATCAAAAAAAACTAAAAAATAAAATAAAATATATAAAATAAAATAAAAACAAATAAACTAAAATAAAAAAAAAAATTAAAAATAAATAAAAGTCAAACCTAAACTAAAAACTAAAAAACCTAAACCTAATTAAAATAAAATAAACTTAAACTAAATAAAATAAATAAAACCTAAGCATAAACTTAATAAACTAAACCTAAACTAAACTAAATAAATAAAATAAACTAAAGTAAACCTAAACCTAAATTAAAATAAAATAAACCTAAAATAAACCTAAAACCTAAACCTAAAAAAATAAAATAAAATCTTAAATGTAAACTTAAAAATAAAATAAACCAAAATGAAATAAAATAAAACTAAAAAATAAACATAAATCTAAACTAAACTATAAAATAATGTAATAAAACCACAAACTAAAATAAATATAAATAAATAAACTAAATAAAATAGAAATAAATAGCTAAATCAAATAAATATTAAAATATAAATAAACTAAATAAAACTGGTTTGTTTAATTTAAAATTACAAATTAAAATAAACCTACATTACTACCACAAAACCACACTGGGCCACTAGGCCAGATGACCACACCATGAGCCACTAACTGGGCTGAATACTGAGAACCTAAAACTAATACTAAATGGTAAGATAATAAATGGACTAAATAAATAACCTACTACTTGTGTTTTAAAAAAAACCCCTGGCCAAGCCACTAAGATCTCATAAAATAAAAAACCCAAGACCCAAAACTATTTAACACTGAAACCTAATAACAAGCCCTAGGCAGACTGGTAAATACACTACCTGACTGGGCGAAGCTGGGCACCTGACACTAGGCCCTGGGCCTGGGCCACTGACCACTGGGCCTTAAATAAAACTAAACCATGGGCCTAGGCTGAGCCTGGGAAAATAAACTGAGGCTGAGCACTGAGCCAAAGTAAATGAGCTTTGAAAATAAACCTGATCTATGAAAAGACCAAAGGAGGCCAAACCTGAAACCACAAACTAATAAAAAAACTAATAAACCTAAAATAAATAAATAAATAAATCTAAATGTAATAAAATAAACTAAAAACTAATAATAATAAACATAAAAATAACTAATGGGATAAAAAAACCTAAAATAGATAAATATAAAAAACTATAAATAAAACTAAATGTAAAATAAATAAAATAAAAATAATAAACTAAATATAATAAAAATAAACCATAAAATCAATAAAGTAAAATAAACTTTAAACTAAAGAAAACCTAACCTAAAAAAATTTAAAATAAATAAAATAATAAAATAAACCTAAAACTATTATAATATATAAAATAAATAAAACCTAAAAATCCTAAAAAATACTAAACCTAAATAAATCTAAAAATAAAATAAAATAAACTAAAATAAACCTAAAAAATAAAAAATAAACCAAAAAATACAAATATAAAAACTGAACTAATAAAAAATAAAATAATAACCTAAACTAAAAAAAAAAATATAAAATAAAATAAAAAAACAAATAATAAACCTAAATCTACATAAAAATAAACTAATAAAAAACATAAAATAAAATAATAAATAAACTAAATAAAAAAAAAATCCTTAATAAAATTAAAATAAAATAAATTAAAATAGATAAATAATATAAAATAAAATAAATAAACTAACTTGGTTTGTTATTAAAAAAAACACTAAACCACATGACTAAACTAAACCATAATCTAACCCTAAAACTAGCAAAACCCTAAACCCTAAATCAAAAACTAACCACAACCCCAAAAACTAACCTAAAAAACTATAAAATCTAAATAAATTAAAATGAAAACCCAAAACCTAATAAGTAAACTAAACCTAAAACAGGAGAATGGGTAGAACTTTGATGGTAGGAACATCCTAAAGGCTAGTCTGATCTGTAGGTGAGGTGGCTAGTAGTGGTGGTGGGAAAGGTTTGGAGGTTATAGCCATGGTGGTAGAAGATCGAATGATGGGGTATGTGGCTACGAGGCTGGTCGATGGGAGCCGGCAATAATGCGATCTGATCTACTTATGGAACTAATATGGTAGAAATCATTAAGATCAGGGTTTTGATTACCTCTAATCATTTTTATCTTTGTCATAAACTTGTCTCTTAGAAAACTTGGTGTGTTACTTGGTTAACAAAATTGAAAGAAGAAATGTTGAATCTGAATTTGTTCTAAAAAAACTAAAACCCCAAAACTAAAATGTGGACCTTAAATATAAACCTAAACCTAAACTAAAACCATAAACCAAAACCTAAACAATCCTAAACCATAAACCCAAACTAAAGAAACCTAAAACCAAAACTAAATAAACCTAAACCCTACCCTAAACACTAAAACTCCTAACCTAAAACCATAAACCTAAAATGAAAACCTAATCCTAAATAAAATAAAACATAGAAATAAAATAAAATAACCTAAACCAAAATAAAATAAAAAAATAAAATAAAAGAAAATCCTAAACTAAAGTGAAAATTAAAAACTAAATAAAATAAAACTAAACTAAATAAAATAAAATAAACAAAATAAAATAAATAAAAACATAAATAAAACCTAAATAAAATAAATAAAAATAAAACTAAAATCTAAACTAAAAAAACTCTTAAAATAAAATAAATAAATAAACCTAAATACTAAAATAAATAAAGCCTAAACCTAATCCTAAATAAAACCTACTCCTCCAAATAAAATAAAATAAACTAATTAAAACTGAGCTAAATATACCTAAATACTAAATAACCTAAACCTACTTAAAAATAAAATAAAACCTAAATAAACTAAAATAAAAAATACATAACCTAAAAAATAAATAAAATAAACCTGATAAATAACATAAACCTAAACCTAACAAAACTAAATAAATAAATCTAAAATAATAAAGCTAAAATAATATAAATAAATAAAAATAAAAATAAACCTAAATAATTAAATAAATTAAAATAATAAAATTAACTAAATAAACCTATCCTGGTTTGATTTAAAAAAATGAGCCCTGATGCACACTAAAAACTAAATCTAAACCAATAACCCTAATCACTAATAAAAAGATCAGGACCTGAGCCTATAACCCTAGGCCTAAAATAACCAGCTAAACTACACTTTAGATCCACAAACTAACTTCCTATAAAAAAATATAAAAATCTTTAAACCACAAATACTAAATAAGCATACACCCAAATAAACCCTAAAACTAAAATAAATGAAAATAAAACTACCCCAAACACTAAAAAAAGTAAAATTAAAAATAAACTAAACCCCTAACCTAACCAAACAGAATGGGTAACCTAACATCATCAAACTGATCTAGATGGGTGGGTAAAGACAATTATCATAGTGGTGGGGGATCAGGAAACTGGATATGGAGGTAATGGTTGGAGAAGTGGTTATGGAGGTTGGAGGAGAGCTATTGTGGTGGTGGCAAGGGAAGATAATATGATGGGGATCCCACTACCTAAAGGTAATGGCAATAAAATTGAAAAATGGGTGATCGATCTGCCTTGGAGATGTGTCTTTACATTAATGATGGTTCTAGTTATCTAGGGTATTTTATGTGTGCTCATTTTTATCTATGTTGTAAACTTGTTTCTTAGAAAACTTGGTGTGTTACTTGGTTGATGAAATGATGAAATGTTGAATCGAATTTGTTCTTTAAAAAAACCCAAAACCACAAACCCTACTAAAACTTCAACCACAGACTTAAAATAAACTAAACTCTAAACTCTAAAACAAAGCCAAAAATAGCTAAACCCCAACCATAAACCTACCATACCATAAACCCTAAAACCTAAACTATATAATAAAAACCTATAAAACCCTCTAAACTAAACCTAAACCCACAGGGTTAAAACTAGCTAAACTAAATAAACCTAAAAAATAAAATAAAAAAACCAAAATAAAATATAAAATAAAATAAAATACTAAACTAAAACTAAACCTAAACTTAAACTAAAACCTAAAATAAAATAAAAAAATAAACTAAATAAAATATAAATAAATAAATAAACTAAGTAAAAAATAAAAACCTAATTAAATAAAACTAAACTTAAAAAATAAAATAAAATAAAACTAAATAAAAACTAAACTTAAAAATAAACTAAATAAATAAAATAAATAATCTATAAAAAAAACTTAAAAATAAAACTAAACCTAAATTTAATTAAACTAAAATAAAACTAAACCTAAATAAACTAAATAAACCCTAAAATAATAATTAAAAATAAAACCTAAAAAATCTAAATAAGAATAACCACACTATAAAAAGAATAAAACCTAACTAAAATAAAATAAAATAAAACAAAAATAAATAAAAATAAAATAAATAAACAAACCTAAAAAAAACTAGATAAAACCTAAACTAAATAAATAAACCTAAAATATATACTCATAAATACCAAAATAAATATAACTATAAAATAAAATAAAACCTAAATAAATAAAATTATAATAAAATATAAAAATAAACTAAATAACTAAATCTGGGGTTTACATTTAAATAAAATAAACTCTAATGAGCCACACCTAACCTGAGCCTGAGCCTCTCAAACCCTGTGTTAAACCAGCTGAACCACAAAATCTTAAACTAAGCCACATCACAAACCTACCCTAAACCTAGGATAAAACCTACAACCTGAAAACTAAAATCTGAGTAACCACTAAATTACAAACACTAAACTAGTAAATAAAAACCTAAAATCTAAAACTAAATAAAAAATAAAAAAATAATAAAATAAAAAACCAAACTTAAATAAAATAAAGAAGATAAATAAAAAAATAATACTAAAACCTAAAGAACCTAACCTACATATTAAAAAAAATAAATAAAGTAAATTAAAATAATAAATAAAAATAAACTAAAAATAAAATAAGCAAAAAACAACAAAATAAAATAAAAGAAAATAAACATAAAAATAAAATAAATAAAAATAAAATGAATAAAATAAATAAAAAAAATAAAATAAAACCAAAACATAAAATAAAACCTAAAATAAATAAAATAAAACCTAAAAAAAAAATAAGCTAAATAAAAAAAATAAAAAAATACTAAACTAAACTAAAATAAATATAAATAATCTAATAAATAGTAAATCAATAAATATTCCCAAATAAAATAAAAAACCTAAAACTGAACCTAAAATAAAATAAAATAAAATCTAAAAATAAAACCTAAATAAAAATATAAAACCAAAATAAAAATAAATAAAATAAAAACTAAACTAAATTAATATAAATATAATAAAATAAATAAATAAAAATAAGTTAAATAAATAAATAAACCCAAACTAGGTTTAATAAAAATAAAATAGAAAACTAAAACCACTGGGCCACTAAGACCTGACCTCCCTAAAAAACTAGACCCTAGGCCACTAAAATTGTAGCCCTAAACCCAACTAAACTAACCCTAGCCTAACTGACCCTAAGGCCCAGGCAGCCACTAAACCCAGATGGGCCCTAAAACCCTGACTCTGGCCAGCCACAACCTGGGCCAGAGCCACAAAACCTGAGTCCTGGGCCTGGGCCACAGCCCCTAGACCCTAGCCCTAAACCCAGGCCACAGGCTAAAACCTGGATAATAGACAAAATAATAGATATAAATACTGAGCTGGGCAATAGATAAATAAATAAATCTGACTGACCTGGGCCTAAACCTGACTAACATGATTTAACTACTAAATATATAGATAAATCTATACCTAAAAAACAAAAACCTAAATAAAACTAAATTGAAATAAAAATAATAAAACCTAAAAAAAAAATAAAATATAAACTAAACTTAAAAATATATAAAAAATAAAACCTAAACCTAAACTAAAAAAAACCAAAATAAATAAAATATTAAGATAAACTAAATAAAAAAAAAATAAATTAAAACTAAAACTACTAAAATAAAATAAAATAAAATAAATAAAAGATAAAAACATAAAATAAACCTAAAATAAAAAATTAAAACTAAACCTAAAAAAAAAAAAAAAAAAAAACCTATAAACTAAAATAAAAAATAAAACAAATAAATAATAATTAAAATAAATTAAAAAAAATGAAATAACTAAAAAATAAAATAAAGATAAAATAAAATAAATAAATAAACCTAAAATAAAATAAAAAAATAAAAAAATTAAAATAAAATGTAAATAAATAATGGAATAAACTAAAATATAAATAAAAAATAAATAAAAAGACTGGGTTGCTTAATTTAAAATAAAATAAAACCATAAGCCTAGGCCACAACCTAAATACTCACTGACCCAAACCAAACCCAGGCACCAAACCCTAAATAACTACCCACCATGACCCATAGGCCACAACTCCACTGACCTGACCCATGACCCCTGAGCCTAAAACTAAACCCTGACCTACTCTGACCCACAAAGCATAATAGGCCCTAGGCCCTAAACACACCCAAAAACTTCACCCAAACCTAATACTTAAATAAAAAAATTAAATAAACCTAAACTATAAACCCTAACTTACATCACCATCTAAGGTCAGATCTGGGTTGAATTATCTGGTGGTGTGGGGTAGTGGATATGGAGGTAGTGGTTAGATGGTGCTTAGAGGAAGGAAGCGATGGAGGTTATCTGGGATGAAATGATATGATGGTGGATCGCCTAGAGGCTATAATAATTGGATCCAAAACTATCATCCTACTTATGGAATGTTATCTTTATAGTAGAATAGATCTAGTTATCTAGGGTTTTGATTTGCTTTATTACTCATTTTTTATCTATGTCATCATTTTATCTTGAAAACTTGGTGAGTTACTTAAATTGGAAAGAAGAATGTTGAATAATTTGTTCTATTAAACCAAAACCCTAAACCATAAACAAAACTGAACCTAGACACAAACCTAAACCTTAACCTAAACCTAAACCCTAAATCCTAAGCCATAAACCTAAACCTAAACCTAAACCTAAACTTAAACCTAAATCTAATTCTAAACTAATCTCCCTACATCTCGCAATTTACATTCCCCTCGGTGGATTGGTTCTTATGGTCTTCTGCTTTCTCTCGGCTGGCCGGCGTGTCAGACTCCCCATATTAATGGGAGGCTCTGAATCACGCTGGTCTCCGACATCTAGGCACCCGACTTTGCTCTGAATCTGGGTTTTTTTTGGATTTGATTGCACTGCTGTTGTTAAATCATTCAAAGATGCTTTATCTGGTAAGATCCCTAGCTCGAATGCTTTGGTTAATCTCATTTCAACATCTTATTGTGGATTGCCACTAATGTGTTGGTCGGGATGTTGAAACTTGCTAAACCCTTGAGTTTGCTTTGGGTAAATTCTCCCTTAGATGCGACTCTTGATAATATTCTCTTTCTTTCATAGTTTAAAATTATGGGTACTTTCTCATCGGGATCCCGTCACATTCTTATTCAACTCTCAAATGATTTAGATTACTGGGTTTTATATGTTCTTACTTTGTGCATAATTGTCAAATGAGGCTATTAAAATGGTTAGCCCCTCTTTGATGTCAAGGAATCTCCCATTATCCCTCTTTGGCTTGCTTTTCCTAACATGCATACATTATGTCACTCATCAAGTTTTGTTTTGGTGACCTCTCCAAATAGACCAAGCAACTAGATCTAGGCCATCATATCGTATTCGTTGAGATAGACATCACAAAAAATATCCCAAAGAGGTTTGGATTGGCTCAAAAATTTGGATATAGTCAAAAAGTCAATTCAAAAATTTTCACTCTTTTGCACTCTTGCAAGATTCCGCAGGCATGACTCGAATGCTTTGTGCTTCATCCTAATCTAAATTTACCAAAATATGAATACCATTAATGGGCGGAAAACCAATACTAGCATATGTGCTAAAAAATACTCAAAAGAACCTCTCTCTCCCTACACCTCCTATTGGTCTAGTGGAAACACTTTCGACCTTGGTACTAAAACAACCATTGAGGGTGTGGCGATGATAAAATTTACCTAACCTCACCCTTGTAATAATCTAGTTTCCCATGATAGCTCTTTGCTTCATTTAAATCCTACTGAAAATCTGAATGGTATCCTTATATTGAATCATATAATGGACTAAAACAATGATGAACCTATGGCTTCAGAACATATTGAGAAAGATATTTGTATTACGAATGGTGCCAGAACTTCCCCATCTATTTCCCTTGAGTGATAATCAATTGAACCCAATTTCTCACACTCTATCCGTCTGAAGAAGGTGAAATCCCTCTTCTAAAACATTGATAGATTCTTCTACTATTTTGGAACCCAAAAATCAATCACTTTCGATGGAGATAATTTGGATTGATAGACCCTTTCAAATTGTTAAAAATAAAATCAAATTTTCTAATAATAACTTCACTCTTTTTCACCCCACACAAGTAATGTCATCATTTCTCTCCTCTCTTTCCTTTCTTTTTCCTTTTCCCTTTTTGGTTGTCCCCTTATGATTAATTTTCTTATTTGGAATATCCAAGGTTGTGGGTCTCTTCCTCCATGCTCATGTTAGGAGTCTTTGTCGTGTTCATAATATCAAGTTACTTGTTCTTATTGAACCTTTCATTAATTCTTCTAAGATTGCTTTTGTCTAGATCCCTTGGTTTTCATAATTTCTTTCTTCAATCTTAATAAAATTTGGTGCTTTTGGCACAACTCCATCACCATTTCCATTATTGATGATCTTGACCAATTGGTTAATGTCAAAATCTCCTTAGGTGACTTATCGACTTTTGGCTCTTCTATGCTTCTTGTAATAGAGTGGTAGGAACATCCTTTGGAATCACTTACCAGCTTCCCTTAACCTTGGTTGGAGGTGATTTCAATACTATCATAGCTAGTTCAAAGAAGGGGAGGATGTTCTCTAACCTTCATTCCATGGAGGACTTCTCAAATATGATCCTTGATTGCAATCGATCGACATTGGTTTCACTTGGGTCTAACTTCATGTGGCACAACTCTAGACTTTGGCACTTGATAGGACCCTCTTTAATTCTCTTTGGATCAATCGGTGGCCTACTACCATTGTTGAGCATTTGAGCGAACTTTGTGACCATGCTCTCTTTTGATTTCCTTCAAAATCCCCCCCCTAACGTCTACTCCCTCTCCTTTCAGATTTCAAAATATGTGGACCCAACATAGTGACTTCTCACCAATAATTGGATGGATATTTTATTTTCGGATAATTACATTAAAGGTATGACTCGTCTTTGGCTTAAAAAAAGACTTAAACAAAATCTCAATTGGTGGAACAAACACATTTTTAAAACCTTTTCACAAATCTTAAAGCAATGGAACAAGAGGTTTGTTCTCTTGAAGAGATCTCAATCGATAAACTTGAGGGGTTGAACATTGCCAAGAATAACTTGGTTAATTATCAAAACATGGAAGAAATCTACGTCAAAAGCAGCAAACATATTGATGGTGACACCAGGTATTTTCATGCCATTTGTAATAAGCGGAAAGCCTTAAACTTCGATTAAGAAAATTAAGAACTCTAATGGTGAATGGATAATCGATATGATGATATTAAGGATTGTCATACATCATTTCAAACTTTATTAAATTCTAATCCGTTCTTTGGGAACTTTATCAAACACCCATCTTATCCCTATGATTAACGGTGAGGATAATCATTTACTCACTATGTATCCTTAGAAGAGATTAGTAATACTCTTAAGAACATGAACGACTTTCGCGTACGATGGCTATCGACCCACTTCTTTCAGCATTGTTGGCCATTTATTAAAAAGCTTAGTTGATCTTTGTTATTGATTTCTTTGATGAAATCCTATTCCCAAATACTTTTCAAGCACTTATTGTCCTTATTTCCAAAACTAACAATCCGAATCTTGGGGCAATTTTAGACCGATTAGTCTTTGCACCTTTTTCAAAACTCATTGCTAAATTAATAAATAATCTTAGCCCTTTGCTTCTAAAATCATCTCCCAAATGCGGTTTTGTTAAACATGTGTCGGATAATATTCTTCTTGCTCAGTGGTTCATGACATTGATGTCCCTTCTAGAGGAGGCAACATCTTATTAAAACTGGACATCGCTAAAGCCTTTGATAACCTCCATAGGTTTCTTTCCTTCTAGCAATGGTTTGAGGCAAGGTGATCCACTATCACCTTCTCTTTTTATCATCGCTATTGAATACCTGTCAAGGAGCCTTAACAAACTTTTATAATCTAATATGTCTTTTAAAACTCATGGAGGTTTCCCTATTTCTCATCTTAGCTTTGCGAGATGATTTCATTATCTTCTAGCGGCTCCCTTCAACATGTTAAAACCATTAAGAACCTCTAAATGATTTTGGTAAAGTTAGTGGTCTTTTTCTTAATGAAGGAAAATGCGATTTTATTCCTTCAACTAAGATTCCTCTAATAGACTTAACCAAATATCGATTACTAATTTTAAGCAAAATCAACTCCCTCTTAATTACCTTGGGGCTCCCCTTTTTAAAGGCCAAAAAAGATCACACCTTTTTGATGATCTAATTCAGAAAATTTCTAACAAAATTTTAGTTTGGGAATTTCATTTACTCTCTTTCGGTGGTAGGCTTACCTTGATCAAGAGCACTCTAAATTCCATGCCTATATACCTTCTTCAAACCATACCAACTCTACCATCAATAGAATTGAGCATCTCTTAAACAAATTTTTTGGGGAACCAATACCTCCTCTAAAGAATTTGGTCATCTTGGTCTAAAGTTGTGGTACTCTTGAAGAGGGAGGTGCAGGATAAATCCATCAAAGAAGTTATCAATGCCTTCTCCTACAAACTTTGGTGGAATTTTAGGAGCAAAAATAGTCTTTGGGCAATTTCATGACTTCTAAATATTGCGGGGTAAACATCCTCTCATTTGTCCCTTTAAATGTGATTCTCTATGTGGAGAAGACTTTGTCTATCAAATGGGATCAGAATCCTTAATTTTTTGGGGCATAAACTTCCTTCCTTCTTTTGGCAAGACAAGCTGGAGTGGTTGTGGATCCATTGATGACTTACTCTACACTCACTCCACTTCTATTAGAGTTAATTCATTTTGGCAAAACCACAAGTGGAACACTAGTAAGATTCTTGATTCTATTCCTTCCACTTTCTTAAATATGATTACTAATATTCCTATCACTCTAACAATCATCAGATTATCTTTAAGCTATCTCATAATGGGATTTCAACCTTAAAATGTGTGGCTTCACACTAAAGACACTCGAGATTCTTCTATTGTGTTCTCCAAAATTTGGAATAACAATATCCCTCTTCTTACTCTATTCTAACTTGGTATCCTAAAAACTTTATTCTGTTGACTCTTTGTTGTGGGGTAAAGGGTTTTATACCCTCTAAATGTCAATGTTGTTCTCATATTGAGAATGTTAACCATGTTTTTTGTTAATGGGACTATTGCCTCCAAAATTTGGATTTGGTATGTGATCTATTCAACTTGTCAATTTTAATTGTTCTTTTACTTTATATCAACTTCTTGAAGTTTACTTTGACAATGCAATTAAAGGTCATATTAAAATCATAATCACCATTACTCTTATTTGGTTCATATGGATGGATGAAATGAACATATGGGATTGTATGAATCACATGAGGATTATTAGAACTAAAATAAAATTTGTGACTTGTTTAAAGCCAATTTAATTCATCACAAACATTTTAAAGTAAATGTAGCCAAAAGCCTCAAACCTTCCGGACCGACCTTACTATCAAAATGATAGAATGGTTTTGGAAAAACCTCTTGATCATATTATTAAAATTATCGATGGCTCTCTCTAATAATGGCTCAGTTGTGGAGGCATTTTAGGATTCTAAGGGTATAGTCCTATGTGCATTTGCTTATCCCCTTATTTCCAACCTTGTCCCTTATCTTGAGCTTATGGCGGTCCACAAAGCTCTAGAAATTTGTCTTCAAAATGGCTCAATATTTGGATAGAGGTGGATGCTCTTCTTGATTGACCTTTTGACTTCTACCAATATGAGCAAGCTTGTTTGTACTACCTCCTCAAGCAAACTAGGGCTCTTCTCTCTCAAGCGAATTTTACCATCACTCATGTTTGGCGTGAAGGTTAGCCTTTATGATTACCTTGCAAATCTGTGCATTAGAGTATCATCTTCTTTGATCAATTTACATTACCCAAATACTTGCGTGGTCTGGTTAACTTGGACAATTCTGGGCTTCCTTACCTCAGAATCTAATTCTCCTCTTCGCCTCCCTTTTTTCTGGTTTTCTATTTCCTTGTGTTCTTTATGGATACTCCTCATAGATATCATTCTTTGTCTTATGCTCTTTGCCATGACTTGCTTTTACCCTTCTCCTTTAGTTGGAAGAATTCTATTTTGGCATTTACAATATTATGGGGATGTTGAACTATATACACACAATCTCTTGAATTAGTTGAGCCTTGTGTTACTTGTTCTTGGTTTTATCAATCCCACTTGGGACTTTAATTTCATTGATACATTCATTTCTAAACACAGAGAATTAACCATTCTTTGGAGGAAGTTATCTATTTTGATGGGCTTAGATTTTAGTACTAACTTCTTTAACCAATTTTTCTCTCGACAATATGGCTTGGAGCATTGCTACTACACGGGACTTTATGTTGATTTTGTCTTATCTAATGCTCTCGATGCTTTCCCATGAGGGAAAGAAATTTAATACGGTCTCTTTTAATGGTTATTTTAGTCGAAATCCTTGTCTTGGAATGGATTGGGCTTAATTACTTTTGGGTTTTGGAGGTTTTACCATGGTTTTGTTGATTTGTTTGTTGATTTGGTTTTAATCTTTTTTGGGTTGGCTTTTGATTCTGCTTTGCTTCTCCCAGTTTTCCTCTGCTATTTTGCCATCTTTACACTTTTCTTAGCAAGTTAGATTTTGGACCTTTATTGTCTTAAAATTCACGCTTGGTAATGATGTCTTTTCTATCCCTGCGAGAATGGATTTCCTTGTTGGTTTATCCTTTTGGTTCTTCTTGTGTTTACCCTCCTCTTTGTTTCATTTTTTGCTCTTGTTGTTAACATTTGGGTTGATGTTGGACTTTCTTTTTGTTTTCACACTTCATGCTTTGAGGAGATCATGAAAATCGAAACCATTCTACTCTTACTATATGTAACCAATGGTCTATCCTATATACTCTTGATTATATTTGTCAATATCTTGGGTATCTTGGCTTAATGTGACAAAAACAACTCTTGACTTTGCTCTTAGGGTACTATTGAGCATTTATTGGTTGCAATTTTCTTTATTCTGTTATTTTTTGGGATATCCCATCTACTAATATCTCTTTGCAAAATGGAATTGTGTTATTTTTTCAATACTAGTCTTCTTTGGTCTTGCTTCCCATGATCGGTTTGGAGTTTTCAAGGATTATCATTGTGGATCTCGGATTGTGGGTCTTACTCGTGGAAAATCCTTGAACTCATACAATTTTACTTTATATCCTTCTTAGTAATATTTCCTTTTCTAATGTTATGAAATTGTCCATCTTTGCTATTGGATTGATGATTTACTAACACAGGATGTTGTTGCTTTTCCTTCTTGTTGTTCTCCCATCTATGCTATGATTGGAACATGTACAACTTGAAGAAAATTTCTTTGTTATGCTTGGAATTAATCAATGATTTATCTTATATGCATAAATGGGTTATTGACAAACCCACTGGTTATTATTGTCATTACCCTTGGCAGATGGTGAGGGTTTTTGGTGATTTCTGCCTGATTTGCTGCCTTCAAGATAACTATTTTTATGCTTTATTTATTTGTTTATCTATTATTGCCATGTCTACTCTGATTGAGGAGTTTTATGGCCAATTTGCTGTATCTTCCTATCTTGGATGTTGCTATCTTAAGCTTTTGCTATTTTAAGATTTTAATGTTGAGACTCATTTCAATTCACTTGTTGATTTTTTTTTTATGGCGGGTTCCAATGTTGTATTATTTGGTGTTGGGGTTGGCTTTGATTGCATAATTTATCTTCTATTTTTTTCACGCACACCTACCTCATTTTACGGTTGGTGCGGTCTTATGGCGATTTATTACGAAAGAATGGTATTATGGCCGATTTAGTCCCTTCTATCTTGGATGTTGTTGCCTTTTCTTTATCTTGTTCTCGGATTGATTGTTGATGGATTATCGAATGGAGGCCACGAATCTTTGCTATTGGATCGCTACTCTAACTATTTTTTAGGTGCTATTTTGGTTGGTTTAGTTCATTCCACATGTTGAGCTATTATCTTCCTTACTATTGCTTTCTCCGGACATTAATAAGGGGATTGTTTCACTGGGTTGTTTTACTTGAAAGATTCATTTACATATCATGTGATTGGGATGGTGTTAGTATAGGCTCATTGACTTATTTAAGGGTTTTATTAGTTGTCTCCTCTGTAATTTTTCTTATGGAGGGATTATATGTTGAACTAATTCTTTCGAATATGGCTATTCATGAGATTCGGCTAAGATGGTTCACTCACTTATGTTTATGTATTCTCATGTCAAGATGACTATATTGATGATATTTTCTTGAATGAGACTCCTTATCCTTGACTCTTAGCAATTACCTATATATATTTTAGATATGATTTTGCTTAGGTTTGCGGTAATAAAGCTCACAAGAATATCAACAAGCTGGGTTTACCTTCTCGTTTGTTGGCTATGATGGCTGTGATGATCTACTCCTATTGGTTGATAGTAGCTCATGTGATGTAACCCTTCTGAAGTTTGGATGCTCATGCCTAACAGATGTGATTGAGCACAAGCCTTCTCTATCACAATTCCTTACTATACTCATATTATGTTATTTTCCTCTAACTTTTTGTCTGTATTACCTTAATTGTTCTAATCTCTCTCTTATTATAACTTTGCAGGTGATTCTCTCTCCTTCTTTTGTAGGTTTGCTCCAGATTATCATGCATTCCCACATCCTCCAGAGCATTGGCTTTAATCTTACTTTAGCTTATTATGTTAATCATCTTGTATCTTTTGATTGTTTTTATGCTTTCTTTTACTCTTGGATGTACTTAGATAGGGGATTTACTCCTTAGGCTAATTATAGCTCTTTGAGCAGTAGTTCTGGAGTTTATCCCCTTTTAAGGACCTTGTAACCCTCTTTTTGTGGCAATAAAATACCCCTACATGGGGCTTCCCTAAAAAAAAAACCCTAAACCCCAAACCCTAAACCCTAAACACATACCCTAAACTAATAAGCTAAAATCTAAACCTAAACTAAATAAAACCTAAAAAATAAAATGAATAAAAAACCAAATAAAATAAAATAAAATCAAATAAAACTAAACTAAAACTAAACCTAACCTGAATAAACCTAAAAACAAAACTAAAATAAAATAAATAAAATCCTAAACGATACCAAAAAATAAAAAACCTAAATAAAATAAAAACTAAACATAAAATAAATAAAATAAAATAAAATAAAATAAAAACTAAATAAAAGCCTAAACCTAAAAAATAAACCTAAAAATAAAATCTAAAAATAAAAATTAAACATAAAACCTAAACTAAAAAAACCTAAACCTAAAATAAAAAATAAAACTAACTAATAAAATAAACATAAAATAATTAAAACCAAAACCTAAACCTAAAATAAACTAAACCTAAACCTAAACTAAACCTTAAATAAAATAAAATAAATTAAAATAACTAAACCTAAACTAAAATATAAAACCTCAAAATAAACATAAAATAAAACCTAAAACCTAAACCTAAAAAAAAATAAAATAAAACTAAACCTAAAGAGTAATAAAATAAAACTTAAACCAAAATAAATAAATAAAAAATAAACTAAACTAAAAATAAACTAAACATAAAAAATAAACTAAAATAAATAAACCTAAAACAAATAAACTGAACTAAATAAAAATATAAAAAATAAACTAAATAAAATAAAAGTAAAATAAACTAAAATAAATAAAAAATAAATAACTAAAATAAATAAACTAAACTATGGGTTTAGTTAATTTAAAAAAAAAAACCTATAAATCCTAAATCTACCTAACCCTAACTAAATCCCTAAACCTTGACCCTGAGCTTTATAACCTACCACACCTTAACCCATGCCCAGCCTCCACTGACCACTAGGCCCTCCATGACCTGTCCACCCCAGGCCCTGACCCTAAACCTCCACCTACCACAACCTACTATCACACTGAATAAATAAACCTAAATAAATAAATACCACACTAAATAATGAAACTAAAATAAAACTAACCTAACCTAAACCTATGTAATATAAATATATATTATAAAATAAACTAAAATAAAATAAATAATCATTGATAATAATAATCCTAAAATACTAATAATAAAACTACATAAATTAAATAAACTAAAAAAACTAAAACCTAAATAAAATAAACCTATAAATAATGCCTAAATAAATTAAAAAAAACCTAAACCTAAAATAAAACAAATAAAATAAATGAACTTTAACTAAAATAAACTAAATAAATAAAATAAAACCTAAACTAAAAATTAACTAT
Organism: Cymbidium sinense; assembly: GCA_021442155.1. Taxonomy (NCBI): domain Eukaryota; kingdom Viridiplantae; phylum Streptophyta; class Magnoliopsida; order Asparagales; family Orchidaceae; genus Cymbidium; species Cymbidium sinense. The sequence goes on along the minus strand of JAKCPB010001484.1, from coordinate 9,694 downwards.
AAAATAAAATAAACTAAAGTAAACCTAAACCTAAACTAAAATAAACCTAAAATAAAAAACCTAAACCATTAAAAATAAACATAAAACATAAACCTAAAATAAAATATCCTAAACAAAATAAAATAAAATAAAAACTAAAAATAAATAAACCTAAAATAATTAAAATTAAACTTACAAAAATAAAATAAAATAAATAGATACTAAAATAAAAAATAAAATAAATTAAATAAAATAGAAATAAAATAAATAAAATAAACTATAATACCTCTGGTTTGCTTTATTAAAGAACCCCAAGCTAACCCTAGGCCTAAACCCTAAACCCTACCCCACCCTAACTGACTAAAAACACTAAACCCTAAACTATAACCCTAAATATAACCCAAAAGAGCCTAAACCTAAAAAAGCTAAGCTTACCCTAAACTAACCCCTAAAGACCTAAACCCTAATCCCCACCTCAAAATCCAAACTCTAAACCCTAAACCCTAAACCCAAACCTAAAAACATAAACATAAAATAAATAAAAACTAATAAGATAAATAAAAAGACTAAATCTAAATAAAATAAAAAAAGTTAAAATAAAATAAAAAACTAAAATAACTAAAAATAAAAAAAATAAAAAAATTGAAAAATTGAAATAAAAGAAATAAAAACCTAAACTAAATTAAAAAAATTAAAATAACTAGAATAAAACATAAATAAATTAAACTAACTAAAATATAAATAAAATTAACCTAAAATAAGATAAATAAAATAAAATAAAATAAAAACTAAATAATAACTTAAAACCTTAAAGACTGAACCCTAAATCCTAAAACCCTAAACTCTAAATCCTAAATCCTAAACCTTAAAAACTAACCTAAACCTTTGGCTAAACCAACCTAAGAATGCAGAACCTTGATAGTAAGAACATTGTAACAAGGCTTAGTCTAGATCACTGGGCTAAGGTGGAGGACATTATAATGGTGGTGGAGGATCTAGAGGTCGGTGGATATGGTTGATGAAGACTGGTGGTTATGGAGGTTACAACCGTGGTGGTGGTGGAGGTAGAGATCACATATATGATGGTGGATCCTACTACTTGAGAGGCTGGAGTGGTTCTGATGGGAACTGGAGAAATTGAAGAATGACCAATACGATTTGCTACATAGGGAACTATGTCTTTATAGTAGAGATGGTTTTAGTTATCTAGAGCTTTTGATTTGTTGTATGCATGCTCATTTTTTATCTAAGTCATCACTTGTGTCTTAGAAAACTTAGTGTGTTAGTTGGTTGATGAAATCAAAAAGAAGAAATGTTGAATCTGAATTTGTTCTCTTTTAAATAAAAAAGCCATAAACCATAAACCCGAAAACTAAAACACAATCCTAGACCTAAAACCTAAACCATAAACCCCAAGACTCTAAACACTATAAACCTTACCCCCCTACCACAAGCCTTACTGGAAAACCCTAAATCCTACCCACACTAAACCTTAAACCCTATCATAACCTAAATCCTAAACCCTACCCTGACCCACCCTAAACCTAAACCTTAAACCCCAATCCAATCATACCAACCCACCTTAAATCCTAAAAAATAATAAATAAACCTAAAAAAATAAAACCAAAAATAAATAAAAATCTAAATAAATAAACCACATACCTAAATAAAAAATAAAATGGTATTTAAACTAACTAAACTAACTAAATAAATGATACATTAAAATAAAATAATCCTAAAATAAAACACTAAATAAAACCTAAAAAAATACCTAAGTAATAAAGCTAAACCTAAACCTAAATAAACAAAGTTGAAATAAACTAAAATAAATAAAAAACAAACTAAATTAACCTAAACCCACTGGTTTACTTAATTTAAAAAAAACCCCTAAACTCTAAATCCTAAACCTTTAACCCTAAAACTAACCCTAAAATATAAACTCGAAATCGACAAAATAAACCTAAACCCACAAACCCTAAACAAAACCTAAATCCTAAACCTTAAAAACATTAAACCCAAAATCCTAAATGATAAAAAAACTAAGAAAACTACATAAACTAAACCCATCGGTTTATTCAAAAAAACCCTAAACCCTAAATCCTAAACCCTAAGCCCTAAACCCTAAACCTTAAACCCTAGACCCTAAACCCTAAAATTAATCATAAACTAACGGAGGTTACAACCGTGGTGGTGGTAGAGGGAGAGATCGGGGATATAATGGTGGATACTAAGTGAGGGTGGTTGGATGAATAAGAACCACAGCATGGGTGTCTTTTCTTAAGAGACCATTATAGTTATCTAGGGCTTTAATTTTCCTTATGTGTGCTCATTTTTTATCTATGTCATTGCATGTGTTTTAGAAAACTTGATATGTTACTTGGTTAATGAAATAGAAAAGAAGAAATGTTAAATCTGAATTTATTCCCTGTTAAAAAAAATCATAAACCCTAAACCCTAAAATAAAAATAAAACCCTAAACCCCAAAACCTAAACCAAAAAACCCTAAACCTAAACCCTAAACTAAACCATAAGCTCCAAACCCTCAAAAACAAACCTTAAAAACCTAAAAAATAAAACCTAAACCTAAACTAAATACATCCAAAAATAAAATAAATAAAAAAAAAACCTAAATGAAAATAAAGTAAGAAATAAAATAAAATAAAACTAAACTAGATCCTAAACCTAAACTAAAAAAAAAAATATAAATAAACTAAAATAAAATAAATAATAAACTAAACTAAAAAATAAAAAACTTAAATAAATAAAATAAAAATAAAATAAAAAATAAACTAAAATAAAATAATAACTAATTAAAAACCTTAAACTAAAAATAAACCTAAAAAATAAAACCTAAAATAAATAAAAAATAAAACCTAAACCCTAAACCAAAAAAAAACTAAATGTAAAATAAAATAAAGTAAACTAAACCCTAAAATAAAAAAATAAAATCTAAACCTAAACCTAAAATAAACTAAACATAAAACTAAACATAAAATAAAAAATGAAACTAGAATAAACTTAAACAAAATATAAAATAAATAAAAAATAAAAGCTAAAACCTAAACTAAAAATAAAATACAAACATAAACCTAAACCTAAAAATATAAAATAAAATCTAAACCTAAAATAAAATAAAAAAATAAAACAAAACTAAAAATAAACTGAAACCTAAACCTAAACCTAAACTAATATAAACTAAAATTAATAAACTAAAATAAAATAAAAAATAAAAATAAAAAAATGAAAAATAATAAATAATAAACTAATTAAACTAATTAAACCTACGAGTTTACGTAATTTTAAATAAAAATTAAAAATTAGAAATAAATAAATAAAACATTAATCCTTCAACCCTAAATCCTAAACCCCAAACCCTAATCCCTAAAACCCTAAACCCTAAACCCTAAACTAAATAAAACCCTAAACCTAATAAAACCCTAAACCTTAAAACCCAAAACATACAACCCTAAACCACAAAGCTCAAACCATAAACCAAACCCAAAAAAAAACCTAAAACTAAACCTAAACTAGATAAAACCTAAAAATAAAATAAATAAAAAAACCAAATATAATATAAAACTAAAATAAAATAAAACCAAACTAAATCTAAAAAATTAAAATAAAATAAAAAAAAATAAACAAAATAAAATAAATAAATATATAAACTATAATAAAAAACCTAAAAATAAAACCAAAATAAAATAAAAAATAAAATAAACCTAAAATAAAATAAAATAAAGCTAAATAAAAATAAAAATAAATAAAATAAATCATAAACCCTAAACTAAAAAAAAATAAACCTAAACCAAAATAAAAAAAATAAAATAAACCTACCTAAACTAAAATAAACTATACTAAAATAAAAGTAACCTAAACATAAATCTAAATAAACTAAACTAAACTAAATATAATAATAAACTAAAATACACTAAACCTAAATAAAAAAATAAAACCTGAAAATAAAGCTAAAATGAACATAAAATCTAAACCTAAAATAAAATAAAACCTAACCATTAACCTAAAATAAAACCTAAACCAAAAATAAAATAAAAATAAAATAAAATAAAAATAAAACAACTAAACCTAAACTAAAAAAATATAATATTAAAACCTAAATTAAAATAAATAAACCTAAAATAAATAAATAAACTAAATAAAATAAAATAAAAAAACTAAAATAAATATAAAAATAAACTAAATAAACCTAAGCCTACAAGTTTACTTTTTTTTTAAAAAAAAACATTAACCCCAAAATCTAAACCAAAAAACTAAAACCTACAAAAAAAAACCCTAAACCCACTAAAAACCCTAAACTCAAAATCCAAAACCTAAACCCTAAACTATAAACCCTCAAGTAACCCTAAACCCTAAAATGCTAAAAACCTAAACCTAAACTAAATAAAAAATCAAAACAAAATAAATAAAAAAACTTAAACCAAAATAAAATAAAATAAAAATAAAATAAATACCTAAAATTAAAACCAAAACCTAAACCTAAAACCATTAAAAGAAATAAAATAAAAATAAAACTAAACTAAAATAAAATAAATAAAAACCTAAAATAAATTAAAAATTAAAATACATAAAAAAATAAAAGCTAAATAAAAACCTAAACCTAAAATTGAACCTAAAAAATAAATAAAAAATAAAATAAAAACCCAAAATAAAAAAAAAACCTAAACCTAATATAAAAATAAAAGTAACCTAAATGTAAAACTAAAATAAATTAAACTAAAATAAATAAAACCTAAACCTAAACTTAAATCTAAACCCTAATTAAAATTAAATAAACTTAAAATAAACTAAACCTAAACTACAAAGATATAACCTAAAATAAACCTAAATTAAAACTTAAAATATAAACATAAAAAAAAATAAAAACCTAAACCTATACCTAAAAATAAAAATAAAACCTAAACCTAAAAAATTTAAAAAAAATTAAACTAAACTAAAAATAAAACCCAAAATAATAGATGGTGGTGGTGGTGGAGAAATCTGGGATATGATCGGATCCGCTACTCAAAGTTCGATGGTGGCGGAGAACTGAAAAATGATCGATCCAATCTACTGCTTACAGAACTAGGTCTTAGAGTAGAGACGATTCTAGTTATCTAGGGTTTTGATTTGCTATACACGTGCTCATTTTTTATCTATGTCGTTGCTTGTGTCTTAAAAAACTTGCTTGTGTTACTTGGTTGATGAAATCAAAAAAGATAAATATTGAATCATAATTTATTCTCTTAAAAAACTAAAACTCTAAATGTAAACTAAAACCTGAAAACCTAAACTTAAACCCTAAACCCTATAAAAAGTTAAACCTAAATTAAATAAAATAAAAAAAAAAAACCTAAACCAAAATAAAATAAAATAAAATAAAACTAAAACCAAACTGACCTAAACCTAAAGAAAATAAAAAATAAAATAAAAACTAAACTAAAATAAAATAAATAAAACCTAAACTAAACTAAAAAAATTAAAAAACCTAAATAAAATAAAACTAAATCTAAATAAAAAAAATAAACACAAAATAGTGTAAAATAAAAACTAAATAAAAATCTAAACCCAAAAATAAACTTAAAACTAAATAAAAAATAAAACTGAAACCCTAAATAAATAAAACTAAAACCTAGTATATTTTTAAAATTAACCTAAACCCAAAAGTAAAATAAATTAAACTAAAATAAATATAACCTAAAATAAACTAAACCTAAATCTAAACCCTAAATAAAATTAAATAAACTTAAAATAAACCTAAACTATAAAAATATAACCTAAAAATAAACCTAAAATAAAAAGCTAAAACCTAAACCTAAAAAACCAAAATAAAAACATAAACCTATACCTAAAAATAAAAGTAAAACCTAAACTTAAAAAATAAAATAAAAATAAAACTAAACTAAAAATAAAATAAAAAAGTAATAGATGGTAGTGGTGGTGGAAATAAAGATTTGGGATAGGATGGTGGATCCCGTTACTTGAGAGGCTGGTTGATGGGAGAGAAATTGAAGAACTGATCCTAATATGGAACTAGGTCTTAAAGTAGAGATGATTCTAGTTATCTAGGGTTTTTGATTTGCTCCACGCATGCGCATTTTTGATCTATGTCATTGCTTGTGTCTTAGAAAACTTGGTGTGTTACTTGGTTGAAGAAATCAAAAAGAAGAAATGTTGAATATAAATTTGTTCTCTCTTAAGAAAATAAAAAACCCTAAACCCTAAATGATAAACCCTAAACCCTAAACCCTAAAACCCTAAACACTAAAACCCTAAACCCTATACCCTAAACCCTAAAAACCTAAAAACCTAAACCTAAACTAAATATAACCAAAAAAAATATAAAAAAAAATGCAAACTTAGATAACATAAAATAATAAAATAAAATAAAAACCTAAACCCTAAAACCCTAAACCCTAGACCCTAAACCCTAAACCCTAAAAACCTAAAGACCTAAACCTAAACTAAATATAACCTAAAAAAATATAAATACAAAAATGCAAACCTAGATAAAATAAAATAATAAAATAAAATAAAAACCTAAACTAAAACCTAAACCTGAACCTAAGATAAAATAAAATAAAAAATAAAATAAACAAAATAAAATATAGAAGAACCTAAACTAAACAAAAAAATAAAATAAAACTAAGTATTAAAAAACCTTAATAAAATTAAAACTAAACATAAAATAAAAATAAAATAAACCTAAACTAAAGAAAAATATAAACTAAATCAAAACCTAAATTGATAAAATAAACCTAAATGTAAAACCTAAAAATAAATAGAAAATAAAACCTAAACCCTAAAATAAAAAAAAACCTAAACCTAGAATAAAAATTAAATAAAAAAATAAAATAAAAATAAACCCAAACTAAATAAAATAAACTTAAACCTAAAAATAAACTAACCTAAACCTAAACTTAAACTAAATAAAATAATAAACTACAAATAAAAAACCTAAACTAAAAAAAATAAAACCTAAAATAAACCTAAATAAAAACAAAACCTAAAACCTAAAAAATAAAATAAAACCTAAACCTAAACTAAAAATTAAAATAAAATAAAACCTAAAATAAACCTAAACTTAAGCCTAAACCTAAAAAATAGACTATAATAAAAATCCTAAACCAAAATAAAAATCCTAAAATAAATAAACTAAAATAAATAAAAAATAAAAAATAAACTTAAATAAAAATAAAAAATAAAATAAACTAAAATAAATAAAAAATATATTAAATAAACTAAAAAAACCAAAACCAACTAGTTTACTTAATTTTAAAAAGAACTCTAAATACTAAACCCTAATCCCTAAACCTTAAACCTTAAACCTTAAACCTTAAACCCTAAAAGCTAAACCCTAAACCCTAATGTCCTAAACCCTAAACCCTAAAAGCATAAACCATAAAACTTAAACCCTACACCTTAAACCCTAAACCCTACACCCTACACCCTAAACCCTAACCCCTAAACCCTAAACCCAAACCCTAACCCCTAAACCATAAATGCTAAACCCTAAACCCAAACCTAAAGTAACTAAATAAATTTAAAAAAAAAACTAAACCCTAAAACTTAATAAACCTAAAAATAAACTCTAAGAATGGCCAGAACCTTGACGGTAGGAAAGTCATCATCAACAAGGCTCAGTCTAGATTAAGTGTTGAAGGCGAAGACGGAGGTAGCAGTAATTGCAGTGGTGGTGGGGGATCCAGAGGTGCTGGTGGATAGGGAGGTGGTGGTGGGACCAATGGAGGTTTTGGAGGCAGGAGGAGTGATCGAGGTTACAATCATCATGGTGGCAGAGGGATAGATTGGGGATATGATGGCAGATCACGCTACTTGAGAGGCCAGGGTGGTTTTGATGGGAACTGGAGAAACTAAAGAATAAATGATCCAATCTGCTGGTTTTGGAACTATGTCTTTATAGTGGAGATAATTCTAGTTATCTAGTGTTTATAATTTGCTCTATGCATTCTATTTTTTTATATATGTCATCGCTTGTGTCTTAGAAAACCTGGTGTGTTACTTGGTTGATGAAATGAAATAGAAGAAATGTTGAATCTAAATTTGTTCTCTATTAAAAAAAAGAAAAGCCCTAACCCTAATCTAAAACTTGAACCTTAGACCTAAAACCTGAACCCTAAACCCTAAATGCTAAAACCTTAAACCCTGAACCCTAAACCATAAAACCTAGGCCCTAAAATCTAAACCCTAAACCCTAAACCCCAAACCTTGAACCCTAAACACTAAACTAACCCTAAACTCTAAAAAGCTAAAAAGTTAAACCTAAACTAAATATAACCTAAAAACAAATTATATAAAAAACCTAAACCAAAATAAAATAAAATAAAAACCTAAACTAAAAGCTAAACCTAAACCTAAAAAGAAAATAAAATAAAAAATAAAAGACTAAACTAAAATAATATAAATAAAAACCTAAACTAAATTAAAAAAAAAATTAAAATAAAATAAAAACTAAACCTAAATAAAAATAAAAAAACCTAAAATAAAATAAAATAAAAACAAAATAAAAACCTAAAACTAAAAATAAATAAAAAATAAAATCTAAACCCTAAACTAAAAAAAACCAAAACTTAAAATAAAAATTAGATACACCTAAACCTAAACTAAAATAATTTAAACTAAAATAAATAAAACCTAAACCTAAACCTAAACCAAAAATAAACTAAGCCCCAACCTATACATAAACCTAAAATAAACTAAACCTTAAAAAAATTAAATAAACTTAAAATAAATGTAAACCTAAACTAAAAATTATAACCTAAAAATAAACTTAAAACCTAAACCTAAAAAAATGAAATAAATACCTAAACCTAAACCTAAAAATAAAAAACAAAATCTAGACGTGAGAAATAAAATAAAAATAAAAATAATCTAAAAAATAAACCTAAACCTAAACCTAAGAAAATAAATAAAATTAAAAAACCTAAACTAAAATAAATAAACTAAACTAAATAAAAATAAAAAAAACTTATATAAAAATAAGAAATAGAATAAACTAAAATAAATAAAAAATAAACTAAATAAACTTAAACTTACAAATTTATTTAAATCAAAAAAATAAATTTTTTTTTAAAAAACCCTAACCCTAAACCCAAAACACTAAAACTAACCCTAAACCCTAAACCCTGAACCTTGAACTCTAAACCTACAACCCTAAACCCTAAACCATAAATCTTAAAACCATATACCCTAAACTGTAAACCCTAAACCCTAAAATTCTACACTCTAAACACTAAACCGTAAACACTAAACCCTAAACACTAAACCTTAAAATTATAAACCCTAAACCCTAAACCATAAAACCTAAACACTAAACCCTAAAACATGACCCTCAAACATACAACCCTAAATCGTAAACCCCAAACCCTAAACATGAAACCCTAGACCATAAAAACCTAAAAACTTAAACCTAAACTAAATAAAACATAAAAATAAAATAAACAAAAAACCTGAACACAAATAAAATAAAAATAAAAAAATAAAAACCTAAACTAAAACATAAACCTAAACCTAAAACTAAATTTAAAAGTATAATTAAATAAAATGAAAACCTAAACCTAAAAATAAAATAAATCTAAAAAAAACTAAATAAACTAAAACTAAATGTAAATAAAATAAATAAAAAAATACATATGGCTTACAAAGATATAAATACCTAAATATAAATAAAAGAATATAAATAAAAAATAAAACCTATACC
>JAKCPB010001483.1:0-93477 GCA_021442155.1 Cymbidium sinense | reverse complement strand
CTAGTAGGTTTAAGTTTATTTAGTTTTTTTTATTAGCTTATTTTTATGTTTTTATTCTTATTTAGGTTTATATTTTTTAATTTAGTTTAGTTTATTTATTTTAGGTTTATTTATTTTAGTTTAGGCTTTTTATTTTAGTTTATGTTTTAGGTTTAGGTTTATTTTTTAGTTAAGTTTTATTTTTATTTTGTTTTTTAGGTTTAGATTTTATTTTTTATTTTTAGATTTAAGTTTTTGTTTTTATTTTATTTTTTTAGGTTTAGGTTTTATGTTTTTATTTTAGGTTTATTTTTAGGTTTTTTTTAGTTTAGGCTTAGGTTTATTTTAGTTTATTTTATTTAGTTTAGGGTTGATGGTTTTAGGGTTTGGGGTTTTAGTGTTTAAGGGTTTAAAGTTTAGGATTTTTGGGTTTAGTGTTTAGGGTTTAGGGTTCTAGGGTTCTAGGGTTTAAGGTTTAGGGTTTAGGGTTTAGGGTTTAGGGTTTAGGGTTGAGATTTTAGGGTTTTAGGGTTTAAGGTTTAGGGTTTAGGGTGTAGGGTTGTAGGTTTAGGGTTTAAGGTTTAAGGTTAGTTTTAGGATTTAGGGTTTAAGGTTAATGGTTTAGGGTTTAGGGTTTAGGTTTTTTTTTTAAAAAAATTAAGTAAACTAGTAGTTCAAGTTTATTTGTTTATTTTTTATTTGATTTGATTTGATTTGAATTTTTTTTAAGGTTATTTTTATTTTATTTAATTTAGTTTATTTATTTTAGTTTAGGTTTTTTATTTTAGTTTATTTTTTAGGTTAAGGTTTATTTTTTAGTTGAGTTTTATTTTTATTCTATTTTTTTAGGTTTATATTTTATTTTTTATTTTTAAGTTTAGGATTAGGTTTTTATGTTACTTTTTTTTTGGTTTAGGTTTTAGGTTTTTATTTTAGGTTTTATTTTATAGTTTAGGTTTAGGTTTATTTTTAGTTTATTTTATTTTGTCTAGTTTAGGTTAAGTTTACTTTAGGTTTAAGTTTAGGTTTTATTTATTTTAGTTTAGGTTTAGGTATATTTTATTTTGTTAATTTTATTTTTATTTTAGTTTTAGATTTTTTTAAAATGTTTATAGTTTAGGTTTTTTTATTATTTATTTTAGGTTTTATTTTAAGGTTTATTTTTTAGGTTTAGGTTTATATTTAGTTTTTATTTTATTTTACTTTAGGTTTATTTTATTTTTATTTTACATTTAGTTTTTATTTTATTAAGGTTTTTTATTCTTTGGTTTATTTTAGTTTTTAGTTTAGTTTAGGTTTTTCTTTATTTTATTTTAGTTTGTTTTTATTTTTATTTTATTTTATTTTTAGGTTTAGGTTTACATTTTTGTTTAAGCTTTTATTTTAGTTTAATTTTTTATAGTTTATTTTATTTTATTTAGGTTTAAGTTTTTTATTTATTTTATTTTAAGGTTTTTTTTTAGTTTAGGTTTAGGTTTTTAGATTTTAATGTTTATGGTTTACTATTTAGGGTTTAGGGTTTTGGGCTTAGCATTAGGGTTTTGGGATAGTTTAAGGTTTAGGGTTTAGGGTTTAGCATTTTAGGGTTTTAGTTTAGGGTTTAGGGCTTTGGGTTGAGGGTTAGGATTTAGGGTTTGGGTTTTAGGGTTTACGATTAGAGTTTAGGGTTTAGGGTTTAGGGTTCAAGTTTTAGTTTAGGGTTTAGGGTTTTTGGTGTTTTTTTAATAGAGAACAAATTTAAATTCAAATTCACTTAATGTTTTATTTATTTTGGTTTATTTTTTAATTTAATTTTTTTTACTTTTTATTTTTATTTAATTTAGTTTATTTATTTTAGATTTATTTAATTTAGTTTAAGTTTTTTTATTTTAGTTTATTTTTTAGGTTTAGGTTTAGGTTTAGGTTTAGGTTTATTTTTTATTTAAGGTTTATTTTTATTTTATTTTTATGTTTAGGTTTTATTTTTTATTTTTAGGTTTAGGTTTAGGTTTTAGGGTGGTAGGTTTAGGGTTTAGAGTTAGTTTTAGGGTTTAGAGTTTAGGTTTTAGGGTTTAGGGTTTAGAGTTTTTTTTAAATTAAGTATACTAGTTGGTTTAGGAATATTTAGTTTATTTTTTATTTATTTTAGTTATTATTATTTTTTTATTTAGTTTAGTTTATTTTTTTAGGTTTATTTATTTTAGTTTATGTTTTTTACTTTAGTTTTTTTTTTATTTAGGTTTAGGTTTTATTATTTACTTTAAATTTTAGGTTTAGGTTTTTATTTTATTTTCTTTGGTTTAGGTTTTAGGTTTAATTTTTTAGTTTAGGTTTTGGTTTATTTTTAATTTATTTTATTTTATTCAGATTAGGGTTTAGGTTTAGTTTATTTTAGGTTTAGGTTTTATTTATTTTAGTTTAGTTTATTTTTAGGTTTAGGTTTTCTTTTTAGTTTAGGGTATAGGTTTTATTTTTTATTTATTTTTAGGTTTTATTTTAAGTTTATTTTTTAAGTTTAGGTTTTATTTTTTTTTTTTTTATTTAGGTTTATTTTTATTTATTTATTTTTATTTTATGTTTATTTTTTATTTTATTTAGGTTTTTTATTCTTATCTTCATTTTTCTTAGTTTAGTATAGGTTTTTATTTTATTTTATTTTAATTTTTTACTAGTTTATTTTATTTTATTTTTTGGTTTAGGTTTTAGTTTTATTTATTTTATACTTCATTTAGGTTTTAGGGTCATTTATTTATTTGATTTTTACATTTCATTTAGTTTAGCTTTAGGTTTTTGTTTTTAGGATTTAGTGATTAGGGTTTAGGGTTTAAGGTTTAGAGTTTTTGGCTTTAGGGTTTAGGTTTAGCGTTTATGTTTTAGGGTTTAAGGTTTATGGTTTTTATGGTCTAGGGTTTAGGGTTTATGCTTTAGAGTTCAGAGTTAACTTAAGTTTTAGGGTTAGTTTAGGGTTTAGCCTTAATCTTTAGGATTTAGGGTTTTAGGGTTTAGGGTTAGTTTAGGGTTTAAGGTTTAGGATTTTAGGGTTCAGGGTTTAGGGTTTAGTATTTAGGCTTTAGAACTTTTTGGGTTTATGGTTTATGGTTTAGGGTTAGCTTAGTGTTTAGGGTTAGTTTAGGGTTTAGGTTTAGGCCTTAAGGTTTAGGGTTTTTAGGGTTTAGGGTTAAGAGTTTAAGGTTAGTTTAGGGTTTTAGTGTTTAGGGTTTAGGGTTAGGGTTATGGTTTAGTGTTTAGGGTTTAGGGTTTATGGTTAAAAGTTTATAATTAAAGATTTAGGGTTTATAGTTGATACATGATTCAATTTAAAATTTTTTAGTTTAGGGTTTCGAGTTTAAGGTTTAAGGTTTAGGGTTTAAGATTAATGGTTTAGGGTTTTTTGAGTTTAGGGTTAAGGTTTAAGGGTTATTTTAGTGTTTAGGGTTTACAATTTTAGGGTTTAGGGTTTAGGGTTTAGGGTTTAAGGTTTATGGTTTAGGTTTTAGGGTTTAGGGTTTAGGGTTTAGGGTTTGAGGGTTTAGGGTTTAAGGTTTAGGGTTAAGTTTGGGTTTTAGGTTTAGGGTTTAGTTTAAGGTTTAGGGTTTAGGGGGTTTTAGGGTTTACGATTTAGAGGTTAGGATATTTGAGGGTTTACGGTTTAGAGTTTAAGGTTTTGGATTTAGATTTTAGGGTTTTAGGATTTAAGGTTTAGGGTTTTTGGGTTTAGAGCTTAAGGTTTGGGGTAGTAGGTTTAGGGTTAGTTTCAGTGTTTAGGGTTTAGGGTTAGGTTTTGTTTATTATTATTTTTTTATTTTTTTTTAAATTAAGTAAACTGGTACATTTAGGTTTATTTGGTTTATTTTTATTTAGTTTAGTTTATTTTATTTTTTATTTTGATTTAGGTTTATTTTATTTATTTATTTTAGGTTCATTTATGTTAGTTTCTATTTTTTTATTTTAGTTTATTTTTTTTATTTAGGTTTAGGTTTGTTTTTAGCATTGTTTAATTCTTATTTTATTTTTTAGGTTTAGGTTTTATTTTTTATTTTTAGGTTTCAATTTAGGTTTTTATTTTATTTTTTTTGGTTTAGGTTTTAGGTTTTTTATTTTAAGTTTATTTTTAGGTTTTATTTTTTAGTTTAAGTTTAGGTTGTTTTTAGTTTATTTTTTTTATTTAGTTTAGGTTTAAGGTTAGGTTTAGCTTTAGCTTTTATTTGTTTTAGTTTAGTTTATTTTAATTTAGTTTTAGGTTTATTTTATTTTTATTTTAAGTTTAGGTTTTTTTTTGTTTAGGGTTTATTTATTATTATTTATTTTTTTGGGTATATTTTTTTGGGTTTAATCTTTAGGTTTTGTTTTTTATTTAGTATTTATTTTATTTTATTTTATTTTATTTTAATGTTTAATTTTATTTTATTTAGGTTTTATTTTTTTAGTTTAGTTTTATTTATTTTATTTTAGTTTAGTTTTATTTTTATTTTCTTTTCTTTTTTAGGTTTAGGTTTAGGTTTAGGTTTTAGTTTATGTTTATTTATTTATTTTATTTTATGTTGAATCTAGTTTATGTTTAGTTTTTTACCTTTTTAGGGTTTAGGGTTTATGGTTTTTCTTTTGGTTTAGGGTTTAGGGTTTAGGGTTTTAGAGTTTAGGCTTTATGGTTTAGGGTTTATGGTTTTTAGGGTTTAGGGTTTAAGGTTTAGGTTTTAGGTTTAGGTTCATGTTTTAGTTTAGGGTTTATGGTTTTTAAGCAGAGAATAAATTCACATTCAACATTTCTTCTTTTGATTTCATCAAGTAACACCAAGTTTTCTAAGACACACGATGACATAGATAAAAATGAGCATGCATAGAACAAATAAAACCATGAAACCTCATAGCGATAGATGGATGGGCCATTCTTATTTCTCGGTTCCCATAGAACCACCACGGCCTTTCAAGTATCGAGATCCACCATTAGATCCCGATCTCTCCCTCGCCACCACCATTGATATAACCTCCATGCCTTATGCCTTGATAACCACCTGCCGACTACCACCTCCATATCCACCAGCACCTCCAGATCCCTCACCACCACTGCAATAACCACTACCTCTGCCTTCGCCTCCACCACCAGAACTAGTCTGAGCCTGGTTGACAATAATATTTCATCTGTCAAGGTTCTGCCCGTTCTTAGGGTTTAGGTTTAGGTTTAATTTTATTAGGTTTTAGGGTTTAGGTTTATTTTTTAATTTATTTAGTTACTTCAGGTTTAGCTTTATAGTTTGGGGTTTAGGGTTTAGGGTTTAGGGTAAAGGTTTAGGGTTTATGGTTTAGGGTTTAGGGCGTAGGGTTTAGAGTTTAGGGTTTTATGGCTTAGGGTTGTAGGATTAGGGTTGTAGGTTCAGGGTTTAGGTTTTAGGGTTAGTTTTAGGGTTTAGGATTTAGGGTTTAAGGTTTTTTTTGAAAATTATGTAAACCGATAGGTTTTAGGTTTATTTAGTTTATTTTTTATTTATTTGAGTTTATTTTATTTTTTATTTTTATTTAGGTTTATTTTGTATTTTTATTTAGTTTAGTTTATTTATTTTAGGACTATTTATTTCAGTTTAGGTTTTAATTTTTTTATTATTTTTTAGGTTTCAATTTATTTTTTGGTTGTGTTTTATTTTTATTTTATTTTTTTTGGTATAGGTTTTATTTTTTATTTTTAGGTTTAGGTTTAGGTTTTCAATTTATTTTTTTAGATTTAGGTTTTAGGTTTTTATTTTATGTTTAATTTTAGGTTTTATTTTTTAGTTATGGTTTGGGTTTATTTTATTTTATTTAGTTTAGGTTTAGTTTATTTTAGTTTAGGTTTAGGTTTATTTTATTTTATTTATTTTATTTTTTCTTTAGGTTTAGGTTTTCATTTTTAGTTTAGGGTTTAGGTTTTATTTTTTATTTTTTTTAGGTTTTATTTTTAGGTTTAGGTTTTTAGGTAGTTTTTATTTAATTTTATCTTAGGTTTCTTTTATTTTTAGTTTTTATTTTATTTAGATTTTTATTTTTTAGTTTAGTTTAGGTTTTTATTTTTTTTACTTTAGTTTATTTTAATTTTTTATTTTATTTTATTTTTAAGTTTAGGTTTAGGTTTTAGTTTAGAATTTTATTTTATTTAGGTTTAGGTTTATTTATTTATTTTGTTTTTAGGTTTTATTTAGTTTAGGTTTAGGTTTTTAGGTTTTTAGGCTGTAGCGTTTAGGGTTTAGGGTTTTGTGTTTAGGGTTTAGGTTTCAGGGTATTAGGGTTTAGGGATAGGGTTTATGATGAGGTTATGAGTTGTTTAAAATTTAGGTGTGAGTCAGTTGGGTAGAAAAGTTATTTTTATCCTAAGAGCCTAATTGTATCCAAGCCACACATTAAAGAATCAATCATTTAAGAAACAAGCATAACTTCTAATGCACAATGTAAACATAACATCAAAAAATTATATAAACTATCATAAAAGAATAGAAGGCCGGTGCGGTCGGTTACCTCCATACAACCGGAAGAGAGAAAAGATGGGTAGCCAGAGCTATACCCTACAACCTAGAATATGATAGAATAATTAAAATTATTAAATTCTATGGTGGTATTCTTTCTTCATATCTCCATTTTTGATTTGGTTCCTTCTTTGATTTGGATGGTGATTGCTTCAAAGGCATCCGAGGCACCTGGACAAATCCTTACGACCTTGCTCATCCTAATTTCCCATAGCACTAATCTAATTCTATTGCAAAATTACATTTATGTGGGAAAAGTAAATCTAACTACACCTACAAAATAGAGGTTAGCTAAATATACATATAATTCCAAGCAGTTTATTTTTAAGCATCCCTTAAGCATAATCCCTATAGAAAATATGACTAGGCTAATATTAGCTTATCATCCAGACTACAAAACATACACCCTACCATCCAATCTAAAATAATACATCATAGAACAAAACATACATCACATCATACACCATCTAACTAAGTGGTGACTCAATTTTAATGTGTGTGTTAAGGATTGTGTGGTAAGTCTTGTTAGGCATTAGTGTTGTATTTTCTTTGTGTAGAAGGATTCTATTTAACATGAAAAGTTGATTTCACTTGTAGTAGTTTAATTGACATGAAATTTTTAATTTCAATTTTCCTTTGTTTCATTTGATTACACTTAGCAACTAAGTGTTATAAAGAGGAAAGGAAGATTGCCCTCTTTCATCCCCTTAAGTCACTTTTTAAAGTATATTAATTTGATTTAGTTCTCTTTAGTGAATGGCTTATTAAATGATTTAATTAATCCTATGTTTTGGTTCACTTTAAATAATCATTTTCAAAATGAAAGGCATCTTAAGATTAACTTAATTAAATTACTACCACATGAAATATATTAAATCATTCCTTTCCATCACATGTAACATGCATATGATTTAATCTAGTGTATCTATACATGCAACATATTTTAGCACACTTAAATGATGAATGTATGTTCATGTTTAGAATTTATATTTTATTTGATTGAATTATTTAAACATATTAATTTAAAACTTATCCAAATTCTTATACAAAAAGGACATAAGAATGAAATTAAATAGGCATGTGCCATTGTTAAACTAGGGAAGTGGGGTAATCAAATGACCTTCTAGAAGCTAGCTAAAGCCTCATATTCTCGAGTTGTCAGACTATATCACATTTGCATTCAAACATATGTAAATTTCTATACTTGAACATATAAAGTAAGCTCCAAATAATATGGCTAATTAATTCCACCACTTAGTCAATTATGAATGCATGCAATTTTAATGTAAAATGAGATTTTCATTCACTAATCACATACACATGTACAAAGATATAGGCAAGTATGTTTCATTGTTAAACTAGGGAAGTGAGGTAATCAAATGACCTCTTTGGGGAAAACTAAAGCCTCATATTCCCAAGATGTCAAGGCTATATACTTGCTTTTCTTGGACACACATGGATATATAGATAAATGAGGGAAAGAAAGCCATGCAAAGATTGTATATTTTTTGATTGAATCACTTATATATATGAATTAAAGCTCTATCAAATTCTAATGTTGAAATACATAAGAATGAAATCATATAGATGCATTATTAAACAAGGGAAGTGAGGTAAACAAATGACCTCCTTGGGGCTAGCTAAAGCTTTGTGTTCCCGGGATGTTCAGACTATATACCAATTACCATTCAATCTTATATAAATCAACACATGAATAAAGGATAGTGAACTCAACATTCATACACTTAAGCGATAAGCACATGCATTTCTTATGTATTTATAACTAGCATCATAACACATATTATTATTCATTTATAAGCTTTTGAAATATATATTTGGATCTAATAGTGATAATAGCCACACATATATCAAATTAAATAACCGATAGAAACTTACATAAAGGAAATCCATTTTATTTTACTTGATTTTTTAAAAGATGGATGCATGAATTCAAATGACATACCAAATTTGATTGGAAAGAGGACAATCAAATATAAGCATGTTATTCATTCAACCAAACTAGTTCTTAAGAACAATCAAATCAAATAAAATTATTTAAATCAAACAAAAGCTTCTTTATTAATAAAGTTTTGTATTTGATTTGATTTCAAGAGGATAAGAGAAATCATCACTTGCTATTTTAAACCCATTCCTACATTAGTGATTTGATTTAATTAAAGGAAATGTAATTAAGTTGATTTTATGGGTTAATTAAGTTGAACCCTTAATTAGATGAATTAATTACCCTTACATATGTCACCTTAAAGTAATTAACTAAATAATTATGAGCCAACATGATATGTATGGAAAATAAACTTGTAATGATCTTAGGAAATAAAAGGAGCCTAATGCAATTGGTTCATGATTAATAGTTAATTAAGTGACTTAATTAATTACCATTTTGGTTTTCCCACACATGTGGACTAACCATAATTTCATTAAACTCCTCTAGGTTATTAAATAGCTAAAGATCTACCCCATGGTTTAATTAATTAAGGTGTGATGTGATTATGATTTCAATTTATTTAAGTGATTTAATTAATTAGTAAAATCTTAATTAATTTCATTTTAAAAATGGGTGAAATGAACTTAGTGAAAGTGGTCCCAACCCTATTCCTTAGTTCACTATTGAACAATGATTAATAAACTTAATTAATTTATTAGTATTCATGGGATTCATAAATCATTAATTAACTTAAAAGAGTAGTTAAGGTTTAATTGGTCAATTTTCTTAATTAAATGAGCAATAAATCACTAGAAAATCATGGGAGGCAGAGGTCATCCCATTAAATTAACTCACAAAATTTAAGATTAATTGCTCAAGTCATTATGGAGTAATTAAGCTAATTAAATTTCTAATTAAACTTTAATTACTGTTCAAAATAATTTAAGATCATTGTTAATTAATTCTCTTAAAATACCATTAAAATAAGTTTTTATTTGAATTTTTTATTTCTCTATGATTTGTTATGATTTTTAGAAGTTTCAGCCATTAAAAATGATTAATTAAGCCTAATTAAAGCCTAATCCTATTGGCGCCATATGGTGCGCTGACATGGCATGCTTTCCAAGTGGCGTCGAAGGATTGGCTACTTAAAACTTATTCGACTCAGTGCCTACGTGGAGGTGGTGGATAGGCTTTCTCGTCCTCCGTCTGATCTAAGATTAGATGACTACAATTAATTTGATAGCTTAGTAGGATTAAATTAGATTAATCTAGCAGATCTAATCATGACAGCTCATTCTAATCATGCAGAATGGATGGTGTGTCATCTAACATCATGAGAGTGAGGAAGAATGGTGTCCATCCAACATTGCTCACTTCATTCAAGCTTACTCGAGCTCAGATCAACTCCAAAGGATCCCACACCTTCATGACATTCGAGAAGGAATCCGGTCAAGATCACATGAGATGTAAGTTTTCTTCAAAAAGTTCCAACCCATTTTTTCCTAAGGATCAGTTTTGGAAGCATACCTCATGGAAGTTCAAGACCGGCATCTTGAATGATTGAGGAAACATTATCCAGTGGAGATGAAGCCTTGTTGAGTAGGATTAATTAATTCACTCAATCCTTAAACCAATGATTTGGAGCTCAACTTTGATCAAAGTCCCACCTCCGATGCTCGAAAATCTTGGGAGATGATTCATTTTTGCTTGAGGCATAAGGAAGGTGTGTACAAAGTTAATTTGAGTTTGATGGAGAAATGGGATAGTTAGTTTGGAAAAGAGTGTCTATTTGGGATGGAGGAATGGCATTTTATTTATCAAGGATCAAGCTTGGGAGCTTAGGAAATGGCTCTAACGGCTCGTCTTAGGTGGCTAGGGCTCTGATGAATGATTTTTGTCTATAGTTGAGTGGAAATAATGGGGTGTATACCCCCTTCATCTTGATCAGACGGTGGGATCCGGTTTGGCTTCTAATGGTCATCTAGCCATCTCAAGGAGTCATGGGTTGCAGGGAGGAGGTGAGTTGGCTGGCAGGTTGAAGGTGTGGAGGTGGCTGCCAAGGAGAAATCATGGGTGACCTATGGGTTTCAAATGCGAATGGGGAGTGTGGTGATTTCACCTCCCATGGGTCATGTAACCAACCACCCAGGTCGGGTTGGCGGTGTCCTAGGTAGGTGGACCATTGGGAGAGTAGCAAGTGGCCAAGGAATGAAAATGACCATTTATATCGGTGATTTATCTAATGTGAATCCTTTAACCTGAGGGTATAATGATCATTTATCATTGGATTTAATTTGGGTAGATTTAAAGTGAGCCAAAAGTGGGTTAGCCCAAATTTCAAGTCAATTGGAGTTAATTTGGTTAGGTTTGGCTCAATTTGACTCATTTAGGTCAAATTAGGTTAGGTTGGGTCAAGTTGACCAATTGGTAAAAATTTGTCAAACCAAGGGTTGGGCCAAGTTCATATGATCATTTGGGATGTTTTGTTTAATTTGTTTGGTTTAGTTTGGCTTATATTTGATTTTGGCTCATTTGAATTCATTTGGGTCAAATGGGTTAAGTTTAATTTGAAATTGGCCAAATTAACAGGTTGGGTGTTGGTTGAGGTTTAGTTGACCAATTGAAGATGATTGTAGGCTTTGGTTTCAATTAATTTGGATTTGATTTTAATTTAGGCCAACTTGAACCTTTAGGTCAATTTGGGTTAAGTAGGTCAATTGGGTTTAATTGGGTCTAGTCATGGCTTTAGTCAGGTTTAACAATCAATTTGGAATGAACTTGAGCCATTGGTTACAATTAATTTTATTTATATTTTAATTTGACCCAATTTGGTCTTTTAGGTCAATTTGGGTCAACTTGGTCCAAGAGGGCCAACTAGTTTTGGTTTGACTCAATTGAAGGTTAAGTCATATTCAAATATTGATTTTGATTTAGTATGAATCATTGGTTTCAAGGGATTTGGCTGAAGTTACAATTTGGCTAGTTTGGGTTCATATGGGTTAAGGGGTTAACTTGGTCAAATGACCAAGTTAACTTGGTTTGACCTAATTTGTGAAATTGATCAACCTAGGGAGATCAATAATCATGATGGGAGGTTTTGATTGGCTCAGTTCAATCTAATTTGGGTAGGATTAGAACTTGGGTCAAATAGGTCAAATTGGCCACTTTGGGTTACGTGGACCAATTGGGTTTAGTTGGCTTGATTTTTGGTTGAGTTTAATTTAGTTGAGTTTATATATGGATTTGGGATTGATATATATATTTTCAATTACAATTGGCTTGGTTCAAATGGGTTTTGGTTCATTTGAACATTTCAAGTAAAAGGGTTAAGTTGGGTTTGACTCAAGTTGATTTTGGTTTGGCTTGATGATTGTTGATTTCATTTATCTTTATGAATATGATTGAAGGTATGATTGAAGGTATGATTGATTCATGAAAAAATCAATTTAATGTTTATTTTGGATTGAAAGAATTTGACCAAGTCCATGGAGTTGGGTCATGCGGCTTAGGTTTGGATTTGGTTTGATTTAATTTTGATGATTTAAATCTATATTTCATTTAAATTTGTGAAGATGAAAATACGATTTATTTGTGAAATTCAATTGAGTATGACGTGATTTGGATTAATATTTGGCTATGTCCATGGGATAGGATAGGCTTAGGAAGGATTTGATTTAATTTGATTTAGTTTGATTTAGTTTTGATCATTTGAATGTAGATTTGATTTATATTTTGGAAGATGATTGAGGATAAAATTGATTATGAGAAAATCAATTGATTTTTGAATGATTTGGATTAATATTTGGCTAAGCCAATGGGATAGGTCATATGGCTTAGGAAAGGTTTAAAGTTTGGATTTGATCATGGGCTTCAATCATTTATTTTTTTGGATTTGGATTTGGTTTTGAATTTGATGTTTAAATTGAATTTGAGGTTTGGTTTGAGAAGGTGAACATGGATTTGATTTGGGTTGTAGTGTAGATGGATTATCCTAATCCTTAAAGCATAACCTAATCTTATGGTTAACCCTTCTAAGTCTTTAGGCTTAGGTTAAGTGTTTACCTAATTATTAGAAGTGTCTTATGACTAAGAAAATCTTAGTGTCAAGAAGACTCCTAAGTCTAAGATGGGAAGATTGAATCTGCACTCCAAAAGTGAGGTCAGGCATTAGGCTCCATAGTGTTGCCCTTGAGAGAGATGATTGGAAGAGCAAAGCCAAGTTTCACATTATAGACTTGGATACATCTTTCAATGCTTTGCTTGGGAGACCATGGATACATTAGAACAACATAGTTTCATCCTCTCTACATCGGTGTATAAAGTTTGTGAGAGATTTTCTATTATGTCAAGGAGGAGCCATTTACAGTTCACGAGGTCAACATATATTGGGATGCGGCTACTACCTCCCTCAAAATAAACAAGTCTATTCTTGCAAACTTGGCCAAAGTATAAAAATACAATAAAAAGAAAAGGAAAAAGAAAAAGAAAGAGAAAAAAAAAAAGAAAAGAGAAAAGAATGAAAAGAAAATAAAAGGCGAAAATAGACTTGGAGAAGGAAGTGGAGCGACATTAGATTCCACCCAAAGTTTGTTACTCCATTCGAACATTTGGGTAGGACGAGCTGACCTCCACTAGGCAGAAGAAGGGGCCCATTTAGACGCAATCTCAGGGTGGAAATCCTCCTTATTGACCACCCAATAAAGATATGTCCAGCGAGTACACGCTATCCATATAGACTTAGAATCAGTTCATGGGATGACTCTTATATTATTAGCACCAGCTCTTCTTGTAGTAGATTCCCTTGGAGGTGACACTTAAGCGAGATAGTGACAAAGATCATTTTCCAAAGCAAAGCATAAGTATATCGATTATTGTGTAACACTTATGCATCTTGGGTTAGCCTTGCAGAACCCCACTTTCCTCTCAAAAATTTGAGGGTTTGGTAGTTAAGGAAGCCCCTAAGTTATCCATAGGTGTGAAAACTTAGAGGTTCTTTCTAGGAGAATCATCCTCAAGTCAAGAAGTTGATGTAGAACTTTAGGATATTTCATATAAAGATTTAATTGAATTACCTTTTGATTGGTACTTGCCCTATGTTCATAATTTATCAAAGAAAGGGTTAATCCCACATACCTAGTCAAAGCAGTGATCAAACTACTTTGAAGGAATATCGAAGAACAAATGCAAAATCTCTCAATCAAGATCGGCACTAGGATTCGGTACAGTAGGTCCAATCAATGATGATGATTCTGCTTAGTCATTACTAATCATTTAAAATTTGATAGGTTTTTTTTCAAATCACATTAATTCATATGAGTATCTATGCTTAGAAACTTTAGATGATCCATATGATTTTGAAGTCAAAGATGCTCATGAGTTTGAAGAAGAGATCAAGTCAACCATGATGAGCTCAAAAATCAACTTAGAATCTAAAGAAGATCTATACATACATGTTCTTTGTTGAATAAAATTGAAACCAATGACTTAGTTAGGCTATTGATTGAGTTTAACGTTGTTGACTTAGTTAGGCTATAAACTAGTAATAGAGCCTCGATAACCTTATTAAGCAAGCTCCTAGATGCATGCGATTAGACATAAACAACGGTTCATTTATGAAGTCAAAAAATTTATTGATCTTTGGCTTCATCAGAGAAGAAAAATACCCTACACATGGTTGACATCATCCGAGTTAAGAAATAGAATGGCCAAATTCACATATGGGTTTATTTTATTTAAATAAGGCATGTCAGAAGAAGACAAATTTTTTATACAATCTTCTCTTTCATGGATGGCTCATCTGGATATAACAAAATAAAGATGGCCCTTGAAGATGCGAGAAACACTACTTTTAGAATCCTGATTTGAATCTATTACTATAAGGTCATGCCTTTTATCCTTAGAAATGTCGGTGCTACATACCAGCAGGCTATGACTCAAATCTTTGACTAACTCATTTATCATCAAGTCCAGTGCTATGTTGATGATATCACGATCAAAGTAGAGAAAAGGAAGATTATCTTTTTTGCATTATAAGTAGCTTCAGGGAAATTTGTTGGGTTTGTTGTTCGACACCAGGGAATCAAAATCAATTCGGAGAAGATCAAGGCGATATTAGAAATGCCACCCCCTAAAAGTTTAACTAAACTCAGATCATTCCAAGGGTGGTTGGCATATCTAAGATGCTCTACATCCAAGTTATTGAGAAGATGTTAGCCATTCTCAGCACTTGTCAAAAAGGATGCCAAGTTTAAGTGGGATCACAAGTGTGAGCATGCCTTGAAGACATCAAGCATTTCCTAATGGCGCCACTAGTTCTAGCAGCCCCAATGCGAGGGCAAAGCCACTCAAACTTTACACTACTACATTAGATGACTCACTTGGTGCTTTGTTGGCCCAAGCTAATGACAAAAGGAAGAAATATATCTACCTACCTCATCTATCATCTAATCCCTGCTGAGGCTCATTATCCACCCTTTGAGAAGCATTGTCTAGCTTTAATCTTTGCATCCCTAAAGCTACAACACTACATGCTTCCTCATAAGGTTAACTTAATCTCTAAGATAAATCCATTATAATATCTCATGTCAACATTATCAGGATGGTTGGCATGATGGTCCATGATCCTCGTAGTTTTGACATTACCTTCTTACCCATCTGTGTGGTGAAAGGACAAGTGCTAGTGAATTTCTTAGCAGCACACCCACTTCATGTTGACTCTTCGCTTAGTGATGATCTCCCCGATGAATAAATCATTAACTTAGGGGATACTAATATTCGCCATTGGGAGATGTAATTTGATGGTTCGGCTTCCTCTCGAAGAGGAGAAGAACCACAATCTACTATTCAAGGAAAGGTAGGGGTAGGAATAGTTCTCTTAACTATAAACTGTGCTGTGATGAGATTCTCATATCATCTGTCCAATCCTTGCACCAACAATGAAGCCGAATATCAGGCTCTGATTGTCGATCTGGAGTTAGTCATTACTATAAGCATCCAGAACATTAACATCTTCGGGGATTCTTAGCTAGTTATTAGCCAAATTGCTAGATCCTATAAAGTTATAAAGCCCAAGCTCCATCACTACCACAAGTATGGAGTTGTTGAATAAATTTAGAGGTTACCATTTATATGTTTCCTCAAGGAGAGAGAAGCATATGCTTTACCCAACCTTGCCAAGGAGTTTGCATGTCCCAAGAATGAGTCCATATCAATAAAAGTTCAAAAAATACAAGTCTTATCCCTTATTGATCTTGAACTCATAAGAAAGTACTCTCTTGAAAGGAGGTTTCCATTGTCAAGAAGGATGAGGAGTTATATTGGAAGCAACCATTCATGGATTACCTAAATAAGAAAAACTACCTCAAGAGAAGTGCTAAGCTCATAAGATGAAATAGAGACCACTTTCTTACACTCTTGTGGATGGTTTCCTGTGCTGGTGAACTTTTGATCATATATTATTACATTATTTGGACAATCATGAAGCCCATAAGATCATGATCGAGGTACACTTAGGATTATGTGGAGCCAACCAATCTAGTCTGAAGATGAAACCTAAGGTCAAGAGTCTAGGGTACTACTGGCCATCGATGATCAAAGATTGCATGGATATGGCTAAGCAATGCTACAAATGCCAAATATATGGTGTGGTCCTAACCAACCACCCAACATTCTACATCCTCATTGGCCTCTTGGCCATTCAGTGTTGAATGCGACATAGTGGAACTAATTGATGCTTCTTCTTCCAAGGGTCATCAGTTCATCTTAGCTGCTACTAAATACATTTCCAAATGAGAGAAGGTGATTTCTCTCATAGAGGTCATAACATAACATGTGCTCCAATTTTTTAGGAACCATCTCGTATATAGGTTTGGAGTGCCTCGATGAATTATATTTGATAATGGTATTGCATTCAATAGCACTGAGATTAACAAATTTTCTCAGATACACAACATAGATTGGAGATATTCTACCATCAACTACCAGAGGGAAAATGGCTTATTAGAAGCCTTCAATAAAACTCTCATCCAAATACTGAAGAAGACACTCGCCAATAATAAACGATTATGGCATGAGTAGTTAGTTGAAGCTTTGTGGGCCTCTTGCATCACATATAGAACTCCAACTTAGTGTACCCCTCTTTAGTGTATGGGTCTAAGTTTTTCTACCATTAGAAGTCCAACTCCCATCACTAGGGATAGCTGTGGGTAGCAAGATCACAATAGAATAAAATGCCAAGTTGCGGTTGGAAGAGCTTAAAGGTTTGGAGGAGAGGCACGTGGGCATGCCAAAAGCTTCGAGTTGTACAAAGCTATAATGATTCAGGCTGACAACAAGTTGGTCAGTCTTAGAGATTTTCAAGTAGGATGTCTTATTTTAGTTCTAAGAAGACTAATTATTGCCCATCGTATGATGACAGGCAAGTTTGAAGCCACTTGGGAAGGCCCTTTTGTCATAGAGAAGGCCTACCAAGAAGGATCTTATCGACTTATTAATCATAAGTGAGTAATCAATTGGTTCTACTTAAATAAATATTATAAATCATGTTTGAAAATAATTATAATCAATGAAAATTCCATTTCAAATTCAATCTCTTTCATGTTGAAAGTATTCTTGTTTGTGTATCGATGTGTTTAGGGTATGTGTAAGTAACAGGCATCTATCTTTCATCGACATAACACAAACACAAATTACACACAAACATATAAAATAAACACATATCTTTTATCTCGGGCTACTCTGAGTTGAGATTATGCCCCCAGTGACACTCACTCACTAACTGCTCAAGATCAGGCTGATGTGCTACCCTACTAATGTATCACCCTAGTGGTCTTCTTGCTTTAGAGGATGTAAGTCGCTTCATTTTCTTTCCTTACTTGGCCACACCTTGATGAGTGCCTTGTTAGTTTGGTAGGCCATACTCACGTGGCTTGATACCTCATGTTGGCTTCATTTAAGAGGATGTGAGTCTGCTATGCTTTCTTCTTAGAATAGCCTTTGTGCACTGACTGGGTTGAGCATTTTTTAGGTTTAGGATAAGTTCCCTAGCGACTCTTTCCCTCCTGACAACTTTGAGTCTCAGTTTAGTCCTTCTTTGGGGCTCCCCATTTAGTAGTCGCTCTAGGTCAATTAGCATCTATCCCACTAACAATAGACTATCCTATTGATCAGTTCCACTTACAAAGTTGTAAGCTCTTTTCTTTCAGATTGATCATTGCACCGATGGGCACATTAGGTTGGTTGGTTCTCACTATGCTAATGGATACACCACTCATGCTAATGGATACACCTTAGGTTGGTTGGTTCTCGCACCTTAGGATACACCACTCATGGCAGGTGTAAGTCTCCTACACTTTCTCCTTGAGTTGGCCACTGTACACCTATAAGCTTTTTTTTTTCCAGGGATCAGGATAACTCCGCTAGCAACACCTCCCTTGTGGGAACTATATTTGGATCAGGTCCTTTGCAACCCCATTTAGACACTACCCGAGTTACAATCAGATTGGACAGTTCCTCTTTCCTAGTAACCACTCCTGTGGTTGGAGAATTCATCTTATGGATGTGTAGATTCTCCTTTGGTCCAGTAAATTTAAGATTGGTCAAGGCTGACATAGCCCTTTTTTAGTGGGGTCCCTCGCACACCAACAAGGTCTATACAAAGATTTAAATAAAGTATATATTCACTTGTTGATTAGGAAGACACCCTTAAAGGTACTTTTTCCCAAGCAGGCATCCTATTTTTAGGGTAGTGTTAGTAAAACTCCTATAGGATCTTCTCTTTAGTTGATTTAAGTCCCTAGTGGCATTCACTCAATAGTTGCCCCTAAGGTTCAATTTGTTATGCTACCAACAGGTCACCCAGCGGTTGTTCCCTACTTTAGAAGATGTAAGTCTGCTATTCCTTCCTCCTAGTATAGTCATTGCACTCCGAAAGGAACCCCTTAAGTTGGCTAACTCTACCCCACGACCAGTAGACTATCCCTTTGGATTTGTAAATCTTAGATAGGACAAGTCTGATATAGCCACTTCTCAATGGGTCCATCGCACGCCGACATGGTCCATAAATTAAATCTATCAAGTTTGATCGAGCTCACATCCCCTGCTAGTATGCCCTCAATTTGAAATCAAACTAACTAAACAAACCATATTAAATTACATGAAATTAAGATAAAATTAATCCTCATAACTTTTGAGTTGATATAAGTCCCCAGTGACATTAACTTAGTAGTCACCCTAGATCAAATTTGATTTGTTGTGCATCCAATAGGTCACCCCAATGGTTGTTCCTACTTTGGAAGATGTAAGTCTACTCTGCCTTCTTCCTTACTCGTTACGCAAAGGCAACCCCTTAGGTTGGCTAGCTCTACCCGCAGATAGACTATGACTTTGGATTTGTAAACTTGAGGTAGGTCGGTATATTCCCATTCTCATATAATAACGTTAAATTAAACCAAATCTAATTTTTCCGAGTGGAGTTAAATCACACTCGTCTCCCTAGTGGAGCCCCAAATCATATATAAACAAGTCAATCAAACAAATCAAATTCAAAACCAACATCCCTAGTCGAGCCAAATTTAACCAACTCCCCTAGTAGAGTTTAAATCAAAGAAATCCAACTAAATTATTATTCCCAACAGACACATCCCCAAATAAATCTATGAAATCAAACTCAAATCCCAATCCTTAGTGGATAGCCTGAACATGCTTCCCTAGTGGAAGGTTCATATACCCGATCCCTAGTGGACTCGTGCTCATATCTCTAGTAGATATGCTTCCACATCAATTAAAAGAAAACAAATTAAAGTTGATTCGATCTTAATCCATGGTGGATTATAGATTCTTATCCCTAGAAGATTTTCTTTCCACAAACCATATAATCAAATCAAATTCAAGCCTTATCTACAATTTTCTTCTTCTTTGCCCAGACCCCTCACATGTCATGTCCAATGCATGTGTGATCCCCGATGGATCTCCCTCCATGTCCTTGACATGGAATTCTCATAAAATCTATTTCTTCTCTTATGCACTTTAATACTTCAACCAAAAGCCTAACAATGTATTCATTCAAATTAGATCATCTTAACATTATAATCAACAATTTATGATTTGTGATGGTGCAAGCTCAAACTAACTATATAATATCATGCTAAACATATTATAGTGTAAATTAACACACTATATTATATTATAATATTTGATGTTATATTACAATTTGCTATAATATAATATATTGTCTAACATTAGACCTCATTAGAATCCTAAAAGGAACAAATAACAAAATTTTCCCAAAATATGAATAATGTTTATCTTGGATGTAAAATTTTTATTTTTCTATTAGAAATGGTACAAAATAAAATAATTTTGGGGTTGCTTCTTGTGCGTGTCATGAATTTGGCCAAATTCTTCCATCTCAACCTTCAAATTAACTTTTTTGTGTGTTTTGACCCAATGTATTATAACAAAAGTAAAACATACTAAAATGTAAAATAACATTTCATAACACACCACCACATTCATATATGTGTGAAGTTATATTATTATGTACATTATATTTGAATATGCTTTCATATAATATATTATCTTACATTACACCTTAAAATGAATCACTTTAAGCAAAATAAAATTTGATTGAAATATGAACATTTATTTTGGATGTAAAATTCCATTCTTTTGATTAAATGACACACCATAGCACACCCCAATGATGTACCCTAAAGCTTACCTTAATTTTGGCTAAATCCAATTAACTTAGCCTATAAATCAGTATTTTTATGAATTATACTAGTACAAACTCTACTACATCATACTATAACAAACTAAAATATGCTTAACAATAAGTAGTAATACACAGTAGTATGCTATAATGCTGGATGCTGCACTATGTTATGGCATCCTATACTATAATACACTACGACATATTAAATTATATTACAATGCATATCACATCACAAGGGATTTCTTAAGATAAAAAATCATAAAATTAGTATAAACAATAGAAACCTATATATTTTAGTCATTATCACTTACATATTTTAGATTGGAACAATATATTATGATGCCATGCTCTACTATTATGAATT
Source organism: Cymbidium sinense (assembly GCA_021442155.1). Lineage (NCBI taxonomy): Eukaryota > Viridiplantae > Streptophyta > Magnoliopsida > Asparagales > Orchidaceae > Cymbidium > Cymbidium sinense. The sequence goes on along the minus strand of JAKCPB010001483.1, from coordinate 73,003 downwards.
TGGCCAAATACAACCATTTTAAAGTCTAAATCAACAATTTTATAAAGAATGCTAGTGTTGGCTGCATGATTGTAAAATACTAAAGAATTTAAAATGCGAGCAATATATTAATGTATATAATGTTATACTATCAACATATAATATTTATTTTGAACATAAAATCTTACTTTTAGACTACAAGGATGTAGCACACCTTTACAACCTAATTCCCACTTCAAATTTAACAAATTTCATCATCTCATTTATTAAATCAAAATGTTTATGATTTTTATTAATATAGACTATGGGGCACAATACAATAATATACTAAAACATTTCAAAACATCTTAAAACATCCAAAAACACATTACTACTTTCTCAAATATATGATGCTACATTATAATATAATATATGGTGTTATAATATGATTTAGGGTTAGGGTTTAGGGTATTCAAATCCCAAATAGTCATGGGAAAATCTCTTGAAGACATTTTCTTTAGCTACCATAACTATGTTAGAATTAGGTCATTCTTTAGATCTACTCCAAATGACATCTTTATTCAAGCTTAAGGGTTTAGGGTTAGGGGTTTAGGTTTTGGTTTAGGGTTTAGTTTAGGTTTTTAGGTTTAGGGTTTAGGGTTTAGGTTTTAGGGTTTAGGGTTTATGGTTTTAGGGTTTAGGGTTTAAGGTTTAGGGTTTTAGGGTTTAGGGTTTAGGGTTTAGGGTTTAGGGTTTAGGGTTTAGTGTTTAGGGTGTAGGGTTTTTTGGGTTTAAGGTTTAGTGTTTTGGTTTTAGGTTTAAGGTTTAAGTTTTAGTTTAGGGTTTAGGGTTTATGGTTTAAGGCTTAAGGTTTTTTTTAACAGAGAACAAATTTAGATTCAACATTTCTTCTTTTTGATTTAATCAACCAAGTAGCACCCCAAGTTTTTTAAGACCCAAGAGATGACATAGATCAAAAATGGTCACCCAAAAAGTGAATCAAAAACCATAGATATGTATAACTGTCTCTATTGTAAAGACACAGTTCCATAAGTACCAGATTGGATTGGCCGTTCTTTAGTTTCCCCAGTTCCCATCATAATAACCCCCACCTCTCGAGTAGCGGGATGCCATCATATCCCCAATCTCTCCCTCAGCCACCACCTGTAACCTCCCATCCTCCTCCACCTTGCAACACCTCCATATCCACTAGCACCTCTAGATTCCCCACCACTATGGTAGCAGTGACCTTTGACCTCCACCACTAGATCTAGGCAGCCGATGGTGTTGTTCTATCATTAAGGTTCTGCCCATTCTTAGGGTTTAGAGTTAATTTAGCATTTAGGGTTTAGCATTCAGGGTTTGGATTTTTGGGTTTAAGGTTGTAGGTTTTAGGGCTTAGGGTTTAGGGATTAGGGTTTAGGGTTTTAGGGTTTAGAGTTTAAGGTTTACGATTTAGGGTTTAGGGTTTAGGGTTTAGGATTTAAGGTTAGGGTTTAGGGTTTATGGTTTATGGTTTAGGATTTAGGGTTAGTTTTAGGGTTTAGGGTTTAGAATTTAGGGTTTAGGATTTATGGATTAGGGTATTTTTCTTTTAAATTAGGTAAAAAAAAGTAAGTTTATGTTTACTTAGTTTATTTAGTATATTTTTTATTTATTTGAGTTTATTTTATTTTTTTATTTCTATTTAGGTTCACTTTTTATTTTTATTTAGTTTAGTATATTTATTTTTTGTTTATTTATTTTAGTTTAATTTTTTATTTTAGTTTATTTTTTATGTTTAGGTTTATTTTTTGAGTTTTATTTTTATTTTATTTTTTTAGGTTTAGATTTTATTTTTTTTTTTTGGGTATAATTTTTTATTTTATTTTTTTAAGTTTAGGTTTTAGATTTTTATTTTAGGTTTTTTTTAGTTTTATTTTTTAGTTTAGGTTTAGGTTTATTTTTAGCTTATTTTCTTTTATTTTATTTAGGTTTAGGTTTATGTTTATTTTACTTTATTTAGGTTTAGTTTTATTTTAGGTTTAAGTTTTATTTATTTTAGTTTATGTTTTTTTTTAGTTTAGGTTTAGGTTTATTTTATTTTGTTTATTTTATTTTTACTTTAAGTTTAGTTTTTTTTTAGTTTATTATTTAGGTTTTATTTTAAGGTTTATTCTTTAGGTTTAGATTTTTATTTAGTTTTTATTTTATTATATTTTAGGTTTATTTAATTTTTATTTTAGGTTAAGTTTTTATTTAATTTGGGTTTTTTTTATTTTGTTAAGGTTTTTATTTATTTTATTTTAGTTTAGTTTTTATTTTTATTTTATTTTCTTTTTAGGTTTAGGTTTAGGTTTTAGTTTATGTTCTTAATTTATTTTATTTTTTATTGTATTTTGGTTTAGTGTTTTTTATTTATTTTACATTTAGGTTTTATTTAGTTTAACTTTTAGTTTTTAAATTGTTAGGGTTTAGGGTTTAAGTTTAATTTAGGGTTTAGGGTTTAGGGTTTAGGGTTTGGGGTTTGGGGTTTAGGGTTTAGGGTTTAGGGTTTAAGGTTTAGGGTTTAAGTTTTATATTTGGATTTAAGGTTTAAGGTTTTTTTTAATAGAGGACAAATTGAGGTTCAACTTTTCATCTTTTATTTCATCAAGTAGCACCAGTTTTCTAAGACACAAGCGATGGCATAAATAAAGAATGAGCTCTCATAGAAAATAAAAACAGATTAGTAGAACCATCCCAGTATAAAGACACGGCTCCATAAGAATAAGATTGGATCGACCATTCTTTAGTTTCTCCAGTTCCCATAACCCCACCTCTCGAGTGGATCCATCATATCCCTGATTTCTCCCTCTACCACCATCATGGCTGTAACCTCCATCACTCTTCTCACCTAGTTGATGATGATGTTCATGCTGTCAATGTTCTGCCCATTCTTAGGATTTAGGGTTTAGGGTTAGTTTAGGCTTTAGGGTTTAGGGTTTAGGGTTAGGGTTTGGAGTTTAGGGTTTAGGGTTGTAAGTTTTATGGTTTAGGGTGTAAAGTTTAGGGTTTAGGGTTTTAAGGTTTAGGACTTAGGGTTTAGGGTTTAGGGTTTTGGGTTTTAGGGTTTAGGGTTTAGGGTTTAGGGTTTAGGGTTTAGGGTTTAAGTTTTAGGGTTTAGGATTTAGGGTTTATGTTTTAAAGTTTTAGGCTTTTGGGTTTAGGTATAGGGTTGTAGGTATAGGATTGTAGGTTTAGGGTTTTGGGTTTAAGGTTTGTTTTAGGGTTTATGGTTTTTTTTAAATTAAGTAAACTAATATGTTTTGGTTTATTTAATTTATTTACTTTATTTTTTATTTATTTGAGTTTATTATTTTTATTTTATTTATATTTTTTATTTAGTTTAGTTTATTCATTTTAAGTTTATTTATTTTAGTTTAGGTTTTATTTTAGTTTATTTTTTTATGTTTAGGTTTATATTTTAGTTGAGTTTTATTTTTTATATTTTTTAAGTTAAGGTTTTATTTTTTATTTTAGGTTTAGGTTTAGGTTTTATTAAATTTTTTTGGGTATAGGTTTTAGGTTTTATTTTAGGTTTATTTTATGTTTTTTATGTTTTAGTTTAGGTTTAGATTTATTTTTAGTTTAATTTATTTTAATTAGTGTTGGTTTAGTTTATTTTAGGATTAGGTTTAGGTTTTATTTATTTTAATTTAGGTTTGGGTTTATTTTATTTTGTTTATTTTATTTTTATTTTAAGGTTAGGTTTTTTTTAGTTTAGGTTTTTTTATTTATTTTTTTGAGTTTATTTTTAGGTTTATTTTTTAGGTTTCAGTTTTTATTAAGTTTTTATTTTATTTTATTTTATGTTTATTTTATTCTTATTTTACATTTTATTTTTATTTTATTTAGGTTTTTAATTCTTAGGTTTATTTGAATTTTTAGTTTAGTTTAGGTTTTTATTTATTTTATTTTAGTTTATTTTTATTTTTTATTTTATTTTCTTTTTAATTTTACATTTAGATTTTTATTTTGTTTAATTTAGTTATATTTATGTTTAGGTTTATTTATTTATTTTATTATTAGGTTTTATTTAGTTTAGGTTTAGGTTTTTAGGTTTTAAAGTTTAAGGTTAAGGGTTTAGGGTTTAGGGTTTAAAGGTTTAGGTTTTTAGGGTTTAGGGTTTAGGGTTAGGGTTTAGCGTTTAGTGTTTAGGGTGTAAGGTTTTTTGAGTTTAAGGTTTAGTGTTTTGGTTTTAGGTTTAAGGTTTAAGTTTTTGTTTAGGGTTTAGGGTTTATGGTTTAAGGCTTAAGGTTTTTTTAACAGAGAACAAATTTAGATTCAACATTTCTTCTTTTTGATTTCATCAACCAAGTAGTAGCCCAAGTTTTTTAAGACACAAGCGATGACATAGATCAAAAATGGTCACCCAAAAAGTGAATCAAAAACCCTAGATATGTATAACTGTCTCTATTGTAAGGACACAATTCCATAAGTAGAAGATCGGATCAACCGTTCTTTAGTTTCCCCAATTCCCATCATAAAAACCCCCACTTCTCGAGTTGTGGGATCGCCATCATATCCCCAATCTTTCCCTGCCACCACCACTCCATCACTCCTCACGCCTCCATAACCACCACTACTTGACCAGCCTCCATACCCAGCCCCTCTAGATTCCCACCATTGAGCTTCTTTGACTTTCCACTTAGATCTAGGCAGCCTAGCGATGGTGTTGTTCCTATCATCAAGGTTCTGCCCATTCTTAGGGTTTAGGTTTAGTTTAAGGTTTTAAGTTTAGGATTAATTTTACATTTAGGGTTTAAGGGTTTGGATTTTTGGGTTTAAGGTTGTAGGTTTTAGGTTTTAGGGTTTAGGGTTTATTGATTAGGGTTTATGTTTTAGGGTTTAGAGTTTAAGGTTTAGGGTTTAGGGTTTAGGGTTTAGGGTTTAAGGTTAGGGTTTAGGGTTTAGAGTTTAGGGTTTAGGGTTAGTTTTAGGGTTTAGGGTTTATGGTTTGGTATTTTTTTTAAATTAAGTAAAAAAAAATAAGTTTATGTTTACTTAGTTTATTTAGTATATTTTTTTACTTATTTATTTATTTTATTTTTATTTTATTTCACTTTTATATTTATTTAGTTTAGTTTATTTATTTTATGTTTATTTATTTTAGTTTATTTTTTAGGTTTAGGTTTATTTTTTAGTTGAGTTTTATTTTTATTTTATTTTTTAGTTTTAGGTTTTATTTTTTATTTTTGATTTAGGTTTAGTTTTTGTTTTATTTTTTTAGGTTTAGGTTTTAGGTTTTTATTTTAGGTTTTTTTTAAGTTTTATTTTTTAGTTTAGGTTTAGGTTTATTTTTAGCTTATTTTATTTTATTTTGTTTAGATTTAGGTTTATGTTTATTTTATTTGATTTTGGTTTAGTTTTATTTTAGGTTTAAGTTTTATTTATTTTAGTTTAGGTTTTGGTTTATTTTATTTTGTTTATTTTATTTTTACTTTAGGTTTAGTTTTTTTAGTTTATGGTTTAGATTTTATTTTTAGGTTTATTCTTTAGGTTTAGATTTTTATTTAGTTTTTATTTTATTATATTTTAGGTTTATTTAATTTTTATTTTAGGTTTAGTTTTCATTTTATTTGGGTTTTTTTTTTGTTAAGGTTTTTATTTGTTTTATTTTAGTTTAGTTTTGATTTTATTTTATTTTCTTTTAGTTTTAGGTTTTAGTTTTTTTTTTTAATTTATTTTATTTTTTATTGTATTTTGGTTTAGGTTTTTTTTTATTTTTATTTTTAGGTTTTATTTAGTTTAGCTTTAGGTTTTTAGCTTTTAAGGGTTTAGGGTTTAAGTTTAATTTAAGGTTTAGGGTTTAGGGTTTGGGGTTTGGGGTTTAGGGTTTAAGGTTTAGGGTTTAGGGTTTAGGGTTTAAGTTTTATTTTTTTAGTTTTAAGGTTTAAGGTTTTTTTAATAGAGGACAAATTGAGGTTCAACTTTTCTTCTTTTCGATTTCAACCAAGTAGCACCCGAAGTTTTCTAAGACACAAGCGACGACATAGATAAATAATGATCACTCATAAAGAAAATAAAAAACCCTAGATTAGTAGAACCATCCCCAGTATAAAGACACGGCTCCATAAGCATCAGATTGGATAAACCATTCTTCATTTTCTCCAGTTCCCATCAGAACTATCCCCACCTCTTGAGTAGCGGGATCCACCGTCATATCCCAGATTTCTCCCTCTGCCACCACCATGGTTGTAACCTCCATCAATCCTCCTAGTGGACGATGATATCTTTGTCAGGTTACTCTTAAGATTTAGGGTTTAGGTTAGTTTAGGTTTTAGGTTTTAGGATTTAGGGTTGGTTAGGGTTAGGGTTTGGAGTTTAGGGTTTAGGGTTGGTTGTAAGTGTTTAGGGTTTAAAGTTTAGGGTTTAGGGTTTTAAGGTTTAGGACTTAGGGTTTAGGGTTTAGGGTTTCGGGTTTCAGGGTTTAGAATTTAGGGTTTAGGGTTTTGGGTTTAAGTTTTTGGGTTTAGGATTTAGGGTTTAGGTTTTAAGGTCTTAGGGTTTTCGTTTTAATGTTTAGGGTTGTAGGTATAAGGATTAAGGTTTAAGGTTTGTTTTAGCATTTAGGGTTTTTTTTTTTAAATTAAGTAATAGATTTTGGTTTAGGTATAGGCTTTATTTTTTATTTATTTGACTTTATTCTATTTTTATTTTATTTATTTTTTTATTTAGTTTAGTTTATTCATTTTAGGTTTATTTATTAGTTTAGGTTTTTTTATTTTAGTTTATTTTTTATATTTAGGTTTATATTTTAGTTGAGTTTTATTTTTATTTTATTTTTTAGGTTTAGATGTTATTTTTTATTTTTAAGTTTAGATTTAGGTTTTTATTAAATTTTTTTGGCTATAGGTTTAGGTTTTATTTTAGGTTTATTTTTAAGTTTTATTTTAGTTTAGGTTTAGATTTATTTTTAATTTAATTTATTCTAATTAGTTTTAGCTTAGTTCATTTTAGGATTAGGTTTAGGGTTTATTTATTTTAGTTTATGTTTAGGTTTATTTTATTTTGTTTATTTTATTTTTATTTTTGGTTTAGGTTTTTTTTAGTTTATGATTTAGGTTTTATTTTTTATTTAATTTTACAATTTATTTTTAGGCTTATTTTTTAGGTTTAAGTTTTTATTTTATTTTATTTTAGTTTTATTTTATTCTTATTTTTCATTTTATTTTTATTTTATTTAAGTTTTTAATTCTTAGGTTTATTTTAATTTTTAGTTTAGTTAAGGTCTTTTTTTTATTTTATTTTAGTTTATTATTATTTTATTTTATTTTATTTTTAGTTTTAAGTTTATATTTTGTTTTATTTTTAGTTATATTTATGTTTAGGTTTATTTATTTATTCTATTTTTAGGTTTTATTTAGTTTAGGTTTATTTTTTTAGGTTTTTAGAGTTTAAGGTTTAGGGTTTAGGGTTTAGGTTTAGGGTTTGAGGGTTTTGAGTTTTAGAGTTTAGGGTTAGGGTTTAGGGTTTAGTGTTTTAGGCTTTAGGGTTTAGGGTTTTGTGGTTTAGGGTATAGGGTTTAAGGTTTAGTCAGGTTAGTTTAGGTTAGTTTAAAGTTTAGTCTTTTGAGTTTAGTTTCATGATTTTTGGTTTAGGGTTTAGGTTTAGGGTTTAGGGTTAGTTTAGGGTTTAGGGTTCAGAGTTTTAAGGTTTAAGGTTTAGGGTTTAGGGTTTGTTTATAGTTTAGGGTTTAGTGTTTGTGGTTTAGGGTTTTTAAGGGTTTAGGCTTTATGATCTAGGGTTGTAGGTTTATGGTTTAGGGTTTAGTTAGTTTAGTGTTTAGGGTTTTAGTTTTTTTTAGGGTTTAGGGTTTAGAATTAGGGTTTACAATTTTTTTATATTAAGTAAACTAGTAGGTTTAGGTTTATTTAGTTTATTTTTTATTTTTATTTATATTTATTTTTATTTATTTATTTTATGTTTTTTTATTTTAGTTTAAGTTTTTATTGTTATTTATTTTTTAGGTTTAGGTTTAGGTTTATGTTTTTTTTTTTAATTTTTTTATTAATTATTTCTTTTTTCAGATTTAGGTTTTATTTTTTTATTTTTAGGTTTAGGTTCAGGTTTTTATTTTATTTTTTTAGGTTTAGGTTTTAGGTTTTCATTTTAGGTTTGATTTTAGGTTTTATATTTTAGTTTAGGTTGAGGTTTATTTTTAACTTATTTAATTTTATTTAGTTTAGGGTTTTTAATTTATTTTGGGTTTAGGTTTAGGCTTTATTTATTTTATTTTAGTTTATTTTAGTTTAGGTTAGGTTTATTTTATTTTGTTTATTTAAGGTATAAGTCTTTTTTTGTTTAGGGTTTAGGTTTTATTTTTTCTTTATTTTTAGGTTTATTTTTTAGGTTTAGGTTTTTATTTAGTTTATATTTTATTTTATTTAAGGTTTATTTTATTTTTATTTTACATTTGGGTTTTATTTTATTTAGGTTTTTATTTTTAAGTTAATTTTATTTTAAGTAAATTTTATTTTTAATTTTAGTTTAAATTTTTATTAATTTTATTTTAGTTTGGTTTCTATTTTCATTTTTATTTTTATTTTTAGGTTTAGGTTTATATTTTAGTTTTGGTTTTTATTTTATTTTATTTTTTAATTTTATTTAGGTTTAGTTTTTTTTATAAGTTATATTTAATTTAGGTTTAGGTTTTAGTTTTTTAGGATTTAGGGTTTAGGGTTTTGTCGTAAGGTTTAGGGTTGTAGGTTTTATGGTTTAGGGTTAGTTTTAGGGTTTAGGGTTTATGCTTTTGGGTTTAGGGTTTTTTGGGTTTAGTGTTTATGGTTTAGTGTTTAGTGTTTAAGGGTTGTAGGTTTAGGGTTAAGGTTTTTTTGTATTTTTATTTCTTTTATTAAGGGTTTAGGGTTGTAGGTTCAGAGTTAGTTTTAGAGTTTAGGGTTTAGGGTTTAGGGTTTAGGGTTTTAGTGTTTTAGGGTTTAGGGTTTAGAGTTGTAGGTTTAGGTTTGTAGGTTTAAGGTTTGGGGTTTAGGGTTAATTTTAGGGTTTAGGGTTTATGGCTTAGGGTTTAGGATTTAGGGTTTAGGGTTCTTTTTAAAATTAAGTAAACCAGTAGTTTAGGTGTAAAATTTAAGGTTAGTTTTAGGGTTAGGTTTATTTTATTTAGTGTTTAGGGTTTAGGGTTATTGGTTTAGCGTTGTAGGTTTAGGGTTTAGGGTTTAGGGTTTTGGATTTAGGTTTTAAGGTATTTTTTTTTAAAATTAAGTAAACCAATAGGTTAGGTTTATTTAATATATTTAGTTTATTTTTTATTTATTTTAGTTTACTTCATTTTTTATTTTGATTTATGTTTATTTTTTATTTTATTGTAGTTTAGTTTATTTATTTTAGTTCAGGCTATTTATTTTAGTTTAGATTTTTTATTTTTTTATATTTTTTAGGTTTAGGTGTATTTTTTAATTGAGTTTTATTTTATTTTGTTTTTTAGGTTTAGGTTTTAATTTTAATTTCTCGGTTTAGGCTTAGGGTTTTATTTTATTTTTCTAGTTTAGGTTCTCTATTATTATTTTAGGTTAAAGTTTTTTTTTTTTTAGTTTAGGGTTTAGGTTATATTTTTTAGGTTTAGGTTTTTATTTAGTTTTTCTTTTATTTTATTTTAGGTTTATTTTATTTTTATTTTACATTTAGTTTTTATTTTATTTATGTTTGATATTCATAGGCTTATTTTATTTTTTTGGTTTAGTTTAGGTTTTTATTTATTTTTTATTTATTTTATTTATTTTTTAGGTTTAGTTTTAGGTTTTTCTTTAGGTTTTTATTTTATTTTATATTTCTATCTTATTTAGGTTTAGGTTTATTTATTTATTTTCTTTTGAGGATTTAATTAGTTTTATTTAGTTTAGTTTTAGGTTTTTAGAGTTTAGGGTTCAGGTTTACAATTTAGGGTTTAGGGTTTAGGGTTTAGGGTTTAGGGTTTAGGGTTTAGAATTTAGGGTTTAGTATTTAAGCTATAGGGTTTAGGGGTTAGGGTTTATGATTTAGGATTTTTTTAACTAAAATAATTTAGGGTTTAGTTAGTTTAGTTAGTTTAATTATTGTTATTATCTTTTAGTTTAATTATGTTTATTTGTCAGTTATTAATGGATTTAAGGTTTAGGTTTATTAGTTTAGTTTATTGTTTTTATTATTATTATTTTAGTTATTAGTTTTATTTAGGGATTTATTTGGTTTTAGGTTTATTATTTATTTGGGTTTGTTGGGGTTATTATGGTTTAGTATTTTTTAGTTTAGTTTTTGTTTTTGAGGGTTTTTTAATTTTAGTTAGGTTTTAGTTTAGTTATTATTTTATTATTATTATGATTTTATTAGTTTTTTTTTATTAGTTATTATTAGTTAGTTTTTATTAGGTTTTTAGGTGTTCAATTTTAGTTTAGTTTATTAGGTTTTAGGTTTTAGTTTTGTTTAGTTTTAGTTTTAAATTTAGTTATTATTTGGTTTTTTTATTAGTTTAGGGTTTTAGTTTTATTATTATTATTATTATTATTATTATTGTATTTAGTTTTCATTAGTTTTTTATTATTATTATTATTATTATTATTATTATTATTATTATTATTATTTTAGTTAATTTAGTTTATTTATTAGGGTTTTTTTTGTTTGAGTTAGTTTATTAGGTTTTAGTTATTATTATTAGTCTTAGTTAATTTTATTAGTTTTAGTTTTTAGGTTTATTATTAGTTTTATTATTATATATTTAGTTAGCTTTATTAGTTTTAGTTAGGTTTTATTATTTATAATAAGTTTATTATTAGTTTTATTATTATTACTAGTTTAGTTATGTTTCATGAGGTTTGGGTTTAGGGTTTAGGGTTAGATTAGGATTTAGGGTTTTAGGGTTTAGGGTTTAAGGTTTAGGATTTTAGGGATTAGGTTTAGGGGTTAGGATAAGGGTTTAGGGTTTAGGTTTTAGGGTTTAAGGTTTAGGGTTGTAAGTTTAGGGTTGTAGGATTAGGGTTTAGGGTTTAGGGCATAGGGTTTTAAAAAAAAATTAAGTAAATAGAAAGGTTTAGGTTTATTTAGTTTATTTATTTCATTTTATATTATTTTAGGTTTATTTTTATTTTTATTTAGCTTAGTTTATTTATTTTATGTTTTTTTATTTTAGTTTAGAAATTTTATTTTAGTTTATTTTTTAGGTTTTGGTTTAGGCTTATGTTTATTTCTTAGTTTAGTTTTATTTTTACTTTATTTTTTAGGTTTAGGTTTTATTTTTAATTATTAGTTTTAGGGATTAGGTTTTATTTTGGTTTACGTTTAGGTTTTTATTTTATTTTTTTATGTTTAGGTATTAGGTTTTAATTTTAGGTATATTTTTAGGTTTTACTTTATAGGTATATTTTTTATTTAATTTAGTTTATTTTATTTTTTACTTTTATTTATGTATATTTTTTATTTTATTTACTTTAGGTATTTATTTTATGTTTAGGTTTTTTTATTTTAGGTATATTTTTTATTTATATTTTGGTTTAAGTTTATTTTTTTAGTTAAGTTTATTTAAATTTATTTTTTATTTAGGTTTTTTTAGGTTATTAGGTTTATTTTAGTTTAGTTTAAAGGTTTAATTTTATTTTAGTTTATTTTTATTTATTTTATTTAATTTAAGGTTTAGGTTTTAGGTTTTGGTTTTGGTTTTATTTTATTTTATTTATTATTTATTTATTTATTTAATTTTATTTTATTTATTTTATTTATTTTATTTATTTTATTTATTTAATTTAGGTTTATTGTTTAGGTTTTAAGTTAGGTTGGGTTTTAGTTGAGGTTTATTTTTAAATTTAAGGAGTTTTAGGTTTAGGTTTAGGGTTTTAGGGTTTAAGTTTTTTATGTAAACCATTAGGTTTAGGTTTATTTAGTTTATTTTTTTATTTATTTTAGTTTATTTTATTTAGATTATTTTTTTTATTTTATTTAGTTTATTTTATTTTATTTAGGTATTTTTTTTTATTTTTAGTTATTTATTTTATTTATTTTTATTTTTTGGTTTTTATATTTTTATTTTTTAGGTTTAGTTTAGGTTTTATTTTATTTTTTAGGTTTAGTTTTAGGTTTATTTTTTATATTTTAATTTTAGTTTAGGTTTAGGTTTATTTTTAGTTTATTTTATTTTTATTTAGTTTAGGTTTAGGTTTATTTTAGTTTATTTTAGGTTTAGGTTTAGTTTAGTTTATTTATTTTAGTTTAGTTTATTTTACTTGTTTAGTTTATTTTATTTTATTTTATTTATTTTATGTTGTTTTATTTTAGTTTATGGTTTATTTATTTTTTTATATATATTTTTTGGTTTATTTTAAGTTTAAGTTCTTATTTATATTTATTTTATTTTATTTTAAGTTTATTTTAGGTTTTTATTTTAGTTTATTTATTTAGGTTTTTTTATTTTAGGTTTATTTTATTATTTAGCTTAGTTTAGGTTATTATTTATGTTATTTTTTTATTTTTATTAGTTATTTTTATATTTTTTTAGTTTATGTTTTTTATTATATTTTAAAATTTATTTAGGTTTATATTTTACATTTTTATTTTATTTTTAGTTTTATTTAGTTTAGGTTTTTTGGTTTTAGGTTTTTTAGGGTTTAGGCTTAGGGTTTAGGTTTAGGTTTAGGTTTAGGTTTAGGTTTAGGGTTTAGGGTTTAGGGTTTAGGTTTAGGTTTAGGCTTAGGTTTAGGTTTAGTGTTTAGGTTTAGGATTTAGGGTTTAATGTTTTCGGGTTTAGGGTTTAGGGTTTAGGGTTTAGGGTTTAGGGTTTAGGTTAGTTTTAGGGTTTGGGTTTAGGTTAGGGTTTAGGTTTGCTTTTTTAAATTAAGTAAACATAGGTTTAGGTTTATTTAGTTTATTTTTTTTTGTTTAGTTTTTTTTTATTTTATTTGGTTTTATTTTTTATTTTTTTAGTTTATTTAATTATTTTAGTTTATATTTTTTATTTTAGTTTATTTTTTTTAGGTTTAGGTTTATTTTTTTTTAGTTTAGTTTTATTTTTTATATTTATTTTTTTGTTTAAGTTTATTTTTTATTTTTAGGTTTAGGTTTTTTATTTTATTTTTTTTTTTAGGTTTAGGTTTTTGTTTATTTAGTTTATTTTAGGTTTATTTGTTAGTTTAGGTTTATTATGTTTATTTTATTTAGATTAGGTTTAGGTTTAGGTTTTATTTATTTTAGTTTAGTTTATTTTAGTTTAGGTTTAGTTTATTTTATTTATTTATTTTAAGTTTATTTTTTTTTTTAGTTTAGGGTTTAGCTTTTAATTATTTATTTTAGGTTTATTTTAGTTTAGTTTTTATTTTTATTATTTATTTATTTTAGATTTTATTTTATGTTTAGTTTTATTTTATTTATTTTCTTATTTTGGGTTTATTTTATTTTTTTAGTTTAGTTTAGGTTTTATTTTTTATTTTAGTTTATTTTATTTTTATTTTATTTTAGTTTAGGTTTTTTAGGTTATTTTAGTTTATTTTTTATTTATTTTATATTTTATTTTTATTTTATTTTATTTATTTATTTTATTTTAGGTTTTTAGTTTATTTTTTTGGGTTTATTTTAGGTTTTATAGGTTTAGGGTTTAGGGTTTTAGGGTTTTAGGTTTAGGGTTTAGGGTTTAGGGTTTAGGGTTTTAGGTTTATGTTTTAGAATTTAAGATTTAGGGTTTAGGTTTAGGTTTTGGGTTTAGGGTTTAGGGTTTAGGGTTTAGGGTTTAGTGCTTTAGGTTTAGGGTTAAGGTTTAGAGTTTTAGGTTTAGGGTTTAGGTGTTAGGTTTTTTAAAAAATTAATAAATTAGCTTAGTTTATTTAGTTTATTTTTTATTTTAGTTTATTTTATTTTTTTATTTTGATTTGGTTTATTTTTTTATTTTAGTTAGTTTAGTTTATTTTTTATATTTTTTTTTATTTTATTTTTATTTTTAGGTTTAGGTTTAGTTTATGTTTTTTTTAGTTTAGTTTTATTTTTATTTTATTTTTTTTGGTTTAAGTTTTATTTTTATTTTAGGTTTAAGTTTAGGTTTTATTTTATTTTTTTTAGGTTTAGGTTTTTTTTTTTATTTTAGGTTTATTTTTAGGTTTTATTTTTAGTTTAGGTTTATTTATTTTATTTTATTTTGTATTTATTAGTTTAGTTTAGGGATTAGGTTTAGTTTTTTTAGGTTTAGGTTTAGGTTTATTTATTTTAGTTTAAGTTTATTATTATTTATTTATTTATGTTAGGTTTATTATTATTTTTTTTAGTTTAAGGTTTTTTTATTTTAGTTTATTTTTATTTAGCTTTATTTTATTTTAGTTTAGTTATTTTATTTTATTTTAGTTTTAATTTAATTGGGTTTATTTTATTTTTAGTTTAGTTTAGGTTTTATTTTATTTATTTTAGTTTAGTTTTATTTTTAATTTTAATTTTTTTTAGGTTTAGGTTTAGGTTTAGGTTTTATTTATATTTATTTTATTTTATTTCATTTATTTAGATTTTATTTTTTTTATTTTTTTTAGGTTTTATTTAGTTTTGGTCATTAAGTTTTAGCTTTTTAGGGTTTAGGTTTTGGGTTTAGGTTTAGGGTTTATTTTTTTAGGTTTAGGGTTTAGGGTTTAGGGTTAGGGTTTTGGGTTTAGTTTAGGGTTTAGGGTTTAGGATTTTAGGTTAGGGTTTTGGTTTAGAATTTAGGGTTTAGGGTTAGTTTTAGGTTTTGCATTTAGGGTTTAGGTTTTTAGCTGTAGGTTTAGGTTTATTTAGTTTATTTTTTATTTATTTTTTATTATTTTTTGTTTTATTTGATTTATTTTTATTTTATTTAGTTTAGTTTATTTATTTTAAGTTTATTTAGTTTAGGTTTTTTTATTTTAGGTTTAGGTTTATTTTTTAGTTTATTTTTTATTTTATTTATTTTAGGTTTAGGTTTAATTTTTTTATTTTAGTTTAAGTTTATTTTATTTATTTTAAGTTTATATTTTTTAGGTTATTATTTTAGGTTTATTTTTAAGTTTATTTATTAGTTTTTAGTTTATTTTATTTATTTTATTTTATTTATTTAGGTTTAGGTTTAGTTTTTGTTTTAGGTTATTAGGGTTTTAGGTTTAGTTTATTTAGGTTAGTTTAGATAATTTAGGATTTTGGGTTTATGTTTTAGGGTTTAAATTTTATTTTTTTTAGTTTAAGGTTTTTATTTAGTTTAGTTTTATTATTAGTTTATTTTAAATTTATAGTTTAATTTTTTTTTATTTTATTTTTTTAGTTAGTTTAATTTATTTAGTTTATTTTTTAATTTTATTTAGGTTTTTTTTATTTTTATTTAGTTTAGTTTAATTATTTATTTATTTTATTTTTTTATTTATTTTAAATTTTAGTTTAAGTTTATATTTTATTTTAGTTTAATTTATTTTATTTTTAAGGTTTAGGTTTTTTATATTTAGTTTATGTTTGGGTTTTTTATTTATTTTTTAGGTTTATGGTTAAGGTTTTAATTTAGGTTTGTCTTTAGATTTTTTTTTTTGTTGTTTAGGGTTTATTTTAGTTTATTTTATTTTATTTAGTTTAGGTTTAGGTTTAGTTTATTTTAGGTTTAGGTTTAGGTTTTTTATTTATTTTAGTTTAGTTTATTTTAGTTTAGTTTAGGTTTTTTTTTTTAAATTATTATTTTAAGTTTTGTTTTTTTTGTTTAGGTTTTATTTTATTTATTTTTTGTGTCACCATTTAGATGTTTATTAGGTTTATTTTAGATTATTTTTATTTAGTATTTTATTATTTTATGTTTATTTTAGTTATTATTATGATTTGGTGAAGACTTTTAGTTGGAGTCTATATGGTTTGGAGCTTAGTAGGTGATTGTAGGGTTTTAGATAAATAGGTTTTAGATTACATTTGGGTTAACTTGAGCATTAAATTTTAGGTTTGGGTATTCTTTAGGTTATGGTTTTTTTTGTGCTTAAGGGCTTTTCAAAACATTTGAGAAATTAATCAGTAGTTAGGGTTATTTTATCATAGTTTAGAGGTTTAGAAGTTTAGGGACAATTATTTTATTTTTTAAGCATCATAGCATAAATTATGATTAGTTAATATTGGTTTATCTAGCATTTATCTTTTTAGTTGTTAAGTTTAGATCTAAGTTTAATTTAATTTATTTATTAGGCTTATTTTTTAAGTTTTAATTAGTGTTTATTTTTAGTGTTTTATTTAGGTTGATTTATTATAGTTTAATTGATTTGAGAATTTTAATTTGTGTTTTCTTTTGTTTATTTATTTTTTAGATTAAGTGTTATAAATAGAGGTTTAGGATTGGTTTAGTCACTTTTAGTATATTAATTTGATTTAGTTTTTTTTATGACTTATTATTTATTAATTATGTTTAGGTTTTTAAATAATCATATTAAAGGTTTGATTAGTTATTGAATTACTACCACATGACATGTTTGAATCATTCTTTAACATGTTCATTTTAATTTTGATCATATTTAACATATTTTAGCACCAATGATGAATGTATTTTTTAGAATTATATTTTATTTGATTTCTAAACATATTAATACAAACTTTATCCAAATTTAGGGAAATAAGAATGAAATTAAATAGTTCATTGTTAAATTAGGGTGTATGACATCCTTAGAGCTAGCTAAAACCTCATATTAGGGATGTCGACTATATACCCATTTACATTCAAACATATGTCAATTTGTATACATGAACATTGAGTAAGCTCCAAATCATATTTAACTAATTCACCACTAGTTAATTATGAATGCATGCAATTTTAATGTAAATGGTTTTCATTCACTTTCACTATACATATACATGTATGATATAGCAAGTATGTTTTGAGAGGAAGCATGACATTTTATTTAGTCTAAATTTGATGTAATATATGTTTTCTTATCTTGGACACATGGATGTATACATAAATTAAGAAAAATGCAAGTGTATTTTTATTGAATCATTTATATGTGAATTAAAATCTATCCAAATTTTAATGTTGAAATATATAAGAATGAAATCAAATGCATATGTGTATTTAATTGTTAAACTAGAGTGAGGTTCAAATGACCTCCTTAGCTATTTAAAATTTGTGTTAGGATGTCGGACTATGTACCCATTACTAATCATATAAATTTGAATAATGGAAGAACTCAACATTTGCACTTTTGACAAGCATTTTATGTATTTATAAGCATCATATTATTATTTTTTTAATCTTTTGAAAAAAATTTTGGATTTATAATGATATTCAATTAAATTAAATCTTCATGCAATTTATAAAAGAAATGTTTATTTTAGATTTTGGAAAGATGGATAACAAATGACATACCAAATTTAACATGATTGGAAAGAGTAATCAATATAAATGTGAATTATTTAAACTAGTTCTTAAAAAAACAGATTATTTAAAAAACCAAACACAAAATTAAGTTTTGGATTTGAATTTTAGGACAGATAAATCTTTCATTTTGTTTAAATTATTTGATTTTGAAATTTAAAGTTGGTTGATTTAATAATTTGTTGTTAAATAGATGAATTATTAATAATTATATATTAAGGTAATTAACTATTATAAGCCAACATATGGAGAAATGATATTAGAAATAAAAATATATGCTCATGATTTTTTTAATTAGATTAAGGATTTTAATTACTTATTTTCCCACATGTGACTAAATAATATTACTATTATTAAACACCAAGATCTAATTAATTAATCAAGGTATGATGTGTGATTTCAATTTTATTAGATTATTAATTTCATTTTAAATATGGTAAAATGAACTTAGGGAAAGTCCATTTCCTTATTTTTTTTTCTTGGACAATGATTTAAACTTAATTAAACCAATTTTCACTATTCATGGGATTAATCAATCATTAATTAAAAGAGTAGTTAAGGTTTAGTTTCATTTTTAATTAAGTGAGCAATAAATACCAATAAAAGCTTGGGAGGTGAGGTCATCAAATTCCCCATAGATTAATTAAAAGTAATTAAAAGGTAATTAAATTTTTTAATTAAACCATATACTTTTAATTAGTTAGATGTTTAATTAATCTTAAAAAATGAAGTATTTATTTTTATTTCTGATTTTTTTTTTTGAGTTTTAAACATAAAATGATAATTAAAATTAAGCTAATATTGGCATCATTAATAACATCATGCTTTTATGTTTTATTTTACTTATTATTTGAAATATGGATGTGCTTCATTATAAAATCTTATTAATAGCAATATTTAATGATAGCGGATCTTAAATTTTTAATCATGAAATGAATGGTGATCTAACGTCATTAAATGATTTCTTTTTAAGATTACTCATTTAAAGATCCCACCTTTCATCAAGAGGTATAATCAGATCACATCAATTTTCTTTAAAAAAATTTTTTTTAAGATCAATTTAATATCACTCATTAGATGATAAACAATTGAAGCTTCATCTAGTGGAACAAAGCCTATTAATTGGATCAATTCCTCGGCGTTCACTTGAAAGGTAACAATTTTAACTTGACTTTGATTGAAGTCCACACCTCTAGTGCTCAGCTTGGGAGATGATTCTTCATAAGAAGGTGCATAAGTTAATTTGAGTTTGATGGAGAAATGAAGTTGGGTCAAAATGGGGTGTCATTTTTTTTTGATGGATGAATGCATTTTTTTATCTAGGAATGAACAAGCCTAAATGGCTCTAGCGACTCATCTTGGGTAGGTAATGAGAATAATTTTGTTTGTGTTTGAATGAAAAGGTGTATATTCATCTTAATCGATGGTGGATCAGTTTGGCTTCTATTGACATCTTAGTATTATCTGGCAAAGGAGGTAAGTTGGCTTTTTGGTTGAAGGTGTGGAGGTTCTAGAAGAAATCATGGGTGTCCTATGGGTTTCAAATAATGTTAAAGGAGAAAGGTGAGTTATTTCACCTCCATTGTAAATAAAACCCCAAGTCAAAGTGGATTAATTATTTAGTTGATCTTAATTGATTTAAATTAGTTGAGTTTATATATGGATTTGGGATTGATATATAAATCAATTGTAACTTAATTTAATTGGGTTTGGATCATTTTATTTCAAGTCAAAATGGTTTAATGGGTTTGACTAGTTGATTTTGGTTTATCTTGATGGTTATTTGATTCATATTTGTGAATATGATTGAATATATGATTGATTATTCATGAGAAAATCAATTGAATTTGGGTTTTGGAATGAAAATTTTAAGTCCATGGAGTTGATGTAGCTTAGGTTTGGATTTTAATTTGGTTTGATTTAGTTTTGATGATTTAAATGTATGTTTCATTTAAATTTGTGAATATGTAAAATATGATTGATTTGAAAGTCAATTGGCTTCATTTGGATTAAGATTTGGATAAGTCCAGGATCATATATCTTAGGAGGTTTTGATTTAATTTGATTTATTGATCATTTGAATGTATATTTGATTTATATTTAGGAGATGATTGATATTGATTATGAGAAAAATCAATTTATTTTGTATTGATTTGGATTGATTTTAAGTCCATGGGATAGGTCATATGGCTTTGGAAGGGTTTCAAGTTTATTTTCATCATGGGCTTCAATCATTTTTGATTTGGAAATTAGTTTGGATTTGTTGATTTGATGTTGGAATTAAATTTGAGGTTTGGTTTGAAGGTGAACATAGATTTGATTTGGGTTTGTAGGGTGGTTGGATTATCCTAATCCAGGCATAACTAATCATTAACCTTCTAAGTCTTTGCTTAGGTTAAAGTTTACCTAATTATTTTAGAGGAAGTCTTGACTAAGACTCAGTCAGATGGGAAGATTGAATGCACTCCAAAGTGATGTCAATAGGCCTTAGGCTCCATAGTGTTGCCCTTGAAGATAGATGATTGGTAAAATGATTTTGATGGGCTTGAATACATCTTTGAACACTTTGGGGATGGATGAGAACAACATGTTCCATCCTCTCTACATCTGTATGAAGTTAGAGGTGAGATCATCTAGTGTAGGAGATCTCAAGTCATTTAGAGTTCACGGTGGATATGAGGATGATTACTACCTCCCTCAATCAAGAAATCTATTCTCATGAACTTTGAAAGTTTAAAAATAAAAGAAAAAAGAAAAATGAAAAATAAAAAGAAAAAAAAGAAAAGAAATTGGAAATGAAAATAAAATAAAGGGTAGAAATGGAGGATGAAGTGGAGCCCTGATTCTAGTTTGTTACTCCATTCAATATGGTGGTGATACACTAGGTTGAGAAAGGGCTAGTTGAGGAAAGATCTGGGGGGAAAACTTTTGTAGCCACCCAATGAAAGATATGTCCATACCAAAAAATACACTTACTATCTATATAGACTTTTAATCTAGTTTATAAGATGAGTCTTATATGGTTGTTACCACCAACTCTTCTGATAGATTTTTGGAGGTGACACTTGAGCCAAATAGAGATGAAGATGATTTATCAAAGCAAAAGCATTACTAAGTCTATATGTAAAATAATTAGGCATCATTGGGTAGCTAACTCCACTTTTCTCTCAAAAGTTGAGGTTTGGTAGTTAAGGAAGCCTTAAGTCACCATAGGTGTGAAAACTCGAGGTTCTTTGGAGCATCATACTTAGGTCAAAGTTGTGTAGAACTTAAGGATGATTCTTATAAAGATTAAATTACCTTTTGATTGGTACTTGGCTGTGTTTATAATTTAGATAAGAAAGGGTAATCCCACATTCTTGGTAAAAAATGACAAACTACTTTGAAAGAATATGGAAAAATAAATGCTCTCAATCAAGGCGGGACTAGGATTTGGATATAGTTGATGATGATGATGTTTCTTGAAGTCACAAATCATTTGGAATTTATAGGTTCTTTTCAAATCATAAATGAGGAAATGCTTAGAAACTTCAGATGATCCAAATGATTTTGAAGTCAAAGATCAGCCATGTTGAAGAAGCGATCAAGTCAACCATCGATGAGCTCAAAAATTAACTTAGAATTGAAGAAGATATTTACATGGTTCTTTATTAAATGAAAGAAACCAATGACTTGGTTATAGATTGAGTTTAAGGACTACTTTGCATGGGTTATGAAGAGATACCTAGATTGGCCTAACATGGTCCATAAACTAGCATAAGCCTAGTCTTCTATAAAACAAGCTTGTTGATGCATGGGATTAGACATAAAAGGTCATTTTTCAAGTCAAGAATTGATCAATGCTAGCTTCATTTGGGAAGAAAATACCATATTTGGTTAGCCAATGGCATACCAATTAAGAATAAGAATTAATTCATTCAATATTAATTTAAATAAGACATGTCAAAAGATGAATTTCCACTACCAATCTTGAGGATGAGGA
This sequence comes from Cymbidium sinense, assembly GCA_021442155.1. Taxonomy (NCBI): domain Eukaryota; kingdom Viridiplantae; phylum Streptophyta; class Magnoliopsida; order Asparagales; family Orchidaceae; genus Cymbidium; species Cymbidium sinense. Next base: position 51,737 of record JAKCPB010001483.1, on the reverse strand, counting down.
CATTGCCTCATCTCATGCAATCTTCTCTTTCATGGGGACTCATGGATATAACCAAATAAAGATCTTGAAGGGAAACACTACTTTTAGAAGATCAATCTATCACCATAAGGTCATGTCATTCAATCTTAAAAATGTTGGTGTAATTCTTTGTGAACTCAATCACCATCAGTTTGTATATTATTTCATGAACAAAGTAGAAAGAAAATGATGACCATATCTTTGACTTGAGTAGTTTTTGAATAGAAAGAACCTCAAAATGAACCCCACGATGTGCTAGCTTGGGAAATTCCTTGGTTTGTTGTCCAACACCGAGAATTAAAATTAGTAGGGATCAAATAAAAAAACACTCCCTAAAGTTTAACTCAACTCATCATTCCAAGAGCGGTCATCTAAGATGCTTTATATGCAACCTATCAAGAAGATGTCATATTCTCACACTTATGAGGACCAAGTTCAAGTAGGATGATAGGTGAGCATACCAGACATCAAGCATTCCTTGATGATGCCACTAGTTCTAATTTATTTGGGGCAAACTCATACTTTACCATTAGATGACTTGGTGCGGTTGGCCTATGAAGGGAAGGAAAATGCACCTACCAGGTTGTCATATAATCATAGCTAATTATCCACCCAAAAAAGCATTGCTAGCTTTAATCTTTGCATCCCAAAAGCCATGTTATCAGTTGGCTTGATGGTCCATGATCTCACGGTTTGACATTACCTTTGCCTGATGCGGTGAAAGTACAAGCACTTGCAGTTCCATGTCATTTCTGACTCTCATGATGATATCCCCAATGAATAAATCATGAACTTGGGGATAGCATTCCTGGGAGATGTACTTTGATGATGGCTTCTCTCAAGAGAAAGAACCATAATCTACTATTCTAGGAAAGGCAAGGGTAGGAATAGTTTTCTTAACTCGGTCGATGTTATGAGATTCATATCATCTCTAATCCTTGCACCAATAAGAAGTTTAAAATGAGGCTCGATTCCCGGTCTAGAGTTGCGATACTCCGCATCAGAACATCAACATCTTTGAGATTCTCAGTTATCAACCAAATCTTTGGGTCCTATGGTTATAAGTCCAACCTCCATCTACCACAAGTACACCATGGGTTGTTGGTCCAAATCTAGAGGTTACCATTTTATATGATTCCTCGAGGAGAGTAATGTATGCTTTATCCAAGCTTGCTAAGGAGTTGGGATTTCTAGGGTTGAGTCCATATCAATAAAGGCTAAAATAGACAAGTCTTATCCATTGATGAACTCATCAAAAGTACTCTCTGAAGGGATATTTCCATTGCTAAGAAGGACAAGGAGTTGGGTGGAGGCAACCATCCATGGATTACCTAAATAAAGGTAAACTACCTTAAGAAGTCTCAAGCCATCAAATGAAGAAGAGCGCTTTCCATGCTCTTATGGATGGCATCTTGTACCAATATTTTAATCATATGTGGTTATATAATTTAGAGTATGAAGCCATAAGATCATGATTGAGGTACATGGGATTATGTGGTGCTTTTGATCTAAGATGAAAATAAGATCAAGAGACTAAGATACTCGGTCATTGATGATCAAAGATTGCATGGATACAACTAGGTGATACCACCAATGTAAAATACAGTGGGTCACACCACCAAACATTCTACATCCTACATTGGCACGATGGCCATTAGTGTTGGGGTACCAACATAGTTTGATTGATCCTCCTTCTTCCAAGGGCCATCAGTTCATCTTAGCTGCTACTAATAACTTTTCAAATTGCATGACAATAATTATGCTAACAACTTTTCAAACTGGGTGACAATAATTTTTGCTCCAATTTTTTATGAACCATATCATATATATGTTGAGTGCCTCGATGAATTATTCGATAATTATATTGCATTGAGAGATCAACAACTTTGCCATGACACAACATAGATTGGATATTCTACCAACTACTCAAGGAAAATGGATTAGCAAAATCCTTTAACAAAACTCTCAAAGAAACAACAATAACAAATGAGTGGTATGAGTAGTTAGTTGAAGCCTTGTGGCTCTTGCACCATATAAATCCAACTCGGTCTACTTATTTTCTCTTTAGTGTATGGTTTTGAAGCCATTCTACCATTAAGTCCAACACCCATCACTAAAGATAGTTTTAGGTAAGATCACATAGAGATTTAGTTGCAATTAGAAGAGCTCGAAGTTTGAAGGAGACACCTAGGGGCATGCCAAAAGCCTCAAGTTATACAAAGCTAAAATGATTCAAGTTCATAACAAGTTGTCTAGATCTCTTCAAGTGAGAGTTTATTTTAGTTCTAAGGGACCGATTGTTGCTCATGTAAGATGGGAGGCAAGCTTGAACCCACTTGGGAGGTCTTTCCATAGAGAAGGCCACTAAAGGATCTCATCGCTTATTCATAAGGGAGGCTAATGCTTCCAATCAATGGGCTCTACTTAAAATAAATATTATATATCATGTTTGAAAATAATTATCATCATGAAATTTCCATTTGAATTCATTCTCTTCCATGTTGAAATTATTTTATTTGTGAATTGGCCGATGTGTTTAGGATATGTATAAAGAAATGAGTGGTATCTTTCATCGACAACATAACACAAACTACACACAAACATATAAAATAAACACATATCTTTTAACTTCGGGCTACTAGTTAAGCTAACACCAAGTGGCACTCGGTTAGTAATTGCTCAGTTGGGTGATGTGCTACCTTTAGTGTGTCATCCTGGTCTTCTTTCTTTGGAGGATGTAAGTCTACTACACTTTCCTTTCTTACTTGGCCACTACACATCGATGAGTGCCTTGTTAGTTTGGTAGGCCTTACTACGTGGTCGGTAAGCTACCTCAAGTTGGCTTTGTTTAAGAGGATGTGAGTCTTCTATGATGTCTTCTTGGATTAGCTTTCATGCACTAACTAGGGTATATTTGAGTTTTTATATCTCCCTTAGCACTCCTTCTTATATGCTTCAAGTCTAGGTCTAGTCCTTCCGAGGCTCCCACTTGTAGTCTCTCTAGCATTTGTCGTCATCAACAATAGACTATCCCAATAATTAGTTGGAAAGTTGTAATCTTACACACTTTATTTCAGATTGATCATTACACCCGATGGGCAACTTAGGTTAGTTGGTTCTCATTGATGGGAGCTACTCATCTTGCGGATACACCACTCGCGGATAAACCTTAGGTTGGTTTGTTCGCACTTAGGATACACCACTCTTGGCAAATGTAAGTATTCTTTGTTTTCTCCTTGATTTGGCCATGTACACTTATAGGTTTTCTTTTCCATGGCTCGATAAAGCCCCGACACCTCATGGGGTATGTTTGGATCACATCCTTTCACCCATTTACCTCATTACTATCAAATTGGACAGTTCCCTTTTCCTAGTAACCACCCTTGTGGTTGGAGAATCTTCTTGTGGATGTGATTCTCCTTTGATCCGATTGAGATAGGTCAAGGCCAACATAGCCCCTTCTCGGTGTGGTCACTCACACCACAGGGTCCATAGAAATATATAAACAAAATATACATTCACTTGGGATTAGGAGGACACCCCAATGGTACATTTTCCCAAGAAGGTATCATATCTTTAGGGAAGTGTTTGAAAAACTACATGAATGCTTAACTACTCTTGAGTTGATATAAGTCCCAGTGACATTCACTCAAGTTACCCTAAGTGTTCAATTTTCCATGCTACCACAATTCACCCAGTTGTTCCCTTTTAGAAAATATAAATTGATATGCCTTTTTCTACAGTCATTGCACACCAAAAGAAACCCCTTAGGTTGGCTAGCTCTACACGCCAATAGACTATCACTTTGGATTTGTAAATGCGAGATAGGATAAGTTTGATATAGCCCCGAGCGGGTCCCTCACACACATGGTCCATAAATTAAATCCATCAAATTTGGAGCTCACATCCCTAGTGGATATGCCCTTAATTCAAAATCATACAAAACCAAACAAACCATATCAAATCATATGAAATTAAGATAAAATTAATCTACTTTTGAGTTAACATAAGTCCCAGCATTTACTCATAGTCATCCCGGTGGGTTCAATTTGTTGTGCATCCAACAGGTCACCCCAACAGTTGTTCCTCTTCTATGGAAGATGTAAGTTTTCTATGCCTTCTTCCTAGCATAGCCATTGTAGACCAAAAGGCAACCCTTTAGGTTGGCTAGCTCTACCAACAGACTATCCCTTTGGATTTGTAAATCTAAGGTATGTCAAGGATGATATAGCCCCTTCTCAATAGGTCCATCACACCACAACATAGTCCATACATTAACTCAGATTAAATTAAACCCAATCTAATTTACCCCAGTGGAGTTAAATAATACCCTTCTCCCCAGGAAAATCATAAATAAATAGGTCAAGCAAAAAAAATCAAAACCAACCTCTAGAGCCAAATTAAATCAAGTCCTCCAATAGAGTCTAAATCAAAGAAATCAACCAAACACTTATCCTCAGTGATACATCCTCAAATAATTCTATAAAATAAAACTCAATCTAATCCCTTGATAGCCAAAACATTCTTTTCTAGTAGAAGGTTCATATAAATCCCCGACTCAGCCCATATCTTTTGAGACATGCCTCCGTATCAATTAAAATAAAACAAAATAAAGTTGATTTGATCTTAATCCCTGGTGGATTATAGATTCTTATCCCAAGCAGATCTTCTTTCCATAAATCATATAATCAAATCAAATTCAAACCTTATCCCCAGATTATCTTCTTCTATTCCTCATAGACTCATGTCTAATCTCCTAGTGGATCTCCTCCATGTGCTTCACATGGAATTCTCATCAAATCTTATTTTTATCTTATGCACACCTATAATACTTCAACAAAAGCTAACAATGTATTCAATCAAATTACATCATCTTAACATTCTAAGTAACATTTTATGATTTGTGATTATGCAAGCTCAAACTAGCTATACAATATCATGCTAAACATAATATAGTGTGAATTAACACACTATATTATATTATAATATATGATGTTATATTAAAATTTACTATAATATATATATCTTCTCCTCATTAAAATCACTTAAAAGGAACAAATAACAAAATTTTCTCAAAATATGAATAATGTTCATTTTGGATGTAAAATTGTTATTTTTCTATTAGAAATGGTACAAAATAGCATAATTTTGGTGTTGCTTCTTTTTGTGTGGTGAATTTGGCCAAATTCTTCCATCTCAACCATCAAATTAACATTTTTTTTGTGAGTTTTGACCCAATGTATTATAAGTAAAATATACTAAAATATACACTAACATTTTGTAACACCACCACATTCATATAAATGTGAAGTTATATTATTATGTACATTATATTTTAGTATGCTTTCATATAATATGTTATCTTACATTACACTTTAAAATCAATCACTTTAAGCAAAAATTTAAAAACTTTGTTTGAAAAATCAACATTTATTTTGGATGTAGAATTCCATTCTTTTGATTAAATGATACACCACAATGATGTTCCCTAAAGCTTACCTTAATTTTGGCCAAATCCCATTATCTCAATACAAATCATTTTTATGAATTATACTAATACAAACTCTACTACATCATACTATAACAAACTAAAAAATATGCTAAACAACAAGTAGTAATACACAATGGTATGCTATTATGCAAGATTATACATTATGTTATGGCATCCTATATAATAATACACTATAACATGTTACATTAGATTATATTACATATCACATCACAAAAGCTTCCTTAAGATAAAAAATTATAAAATTAGTCTAAACAATAAAAAACTATATATTTTAGTCGTGTCACTTACATATTTTAAATTGAAACAATATATTGTGATGCCATGCTCTACCTATTATGAATTTGGCCAAATTCCACCATTTTTAAGTCTAAATCAACATTTTTATAAATAATGCTAGTGTAGGCTCGACTACATGATTGTTAAATAATTTAAAATGAACAAAACAATATATTATAATATATGATGTTATACTATGCTACAACATATAATATTTATTTTGAACATAAAATCATACTTTTAAACTACAAGTGGTGTAGCACCTTTACTACAACCTAATTCCCACTTCAAATTTAACAAATTTTATCATTTGATTTATTAAATTAATATTTTAATTATTTATATTAATATAAACTATATGACACAATACCATAATATACTAAAATATTTGAAAACATCTTATAATATCCAACACACATCACTACATGCTCAAAATATATGATGCTACATTACACTATAATATATAGTAATATAATATTATTTAGGGTTAGGATTTAGGGTATTCAAATCTTTAATAGTCAAGGAAAGTCTCTTGAAAACATTTTCTTTAGCCACCATAAGTATGTTAGGATTAGGTCATTTTTTAGATCTACTCCTAATGATATATTTATTCAAGGTTTAGGGTTTAACGTTTAGGATTAGTTTAGGGTTTAAGGTTAGTTTAGGGTTTAGGGTTTGGGGTTTAGGGTTTAGGGTTTACGGTTTAGGGTTGTATGTTTTAGGGTTTAGGGATTAGGTTTTTTTGGGTTTTGGGTTTTAAGTTTTTTATTGTTTGAGGTTTAGGATATAGTGTTTAGGGTTTAGCTTTTAGGGGTGTTTAGGTTTAGGGTTTAGGTTTAAGTTTTAAGGATTTTAAAGCCTTAGAGTTTAAAGTTTTTTAATAGAGAACAAATTCAGATTCAACATTTATTCTTTTTGATTTCATCAACCTAATAGCACCCCAAGTTTTCAGAGACACAAGCAATGGCATAGATAAAAAATGTGCACCCATAGAGCAAATTAAAACCCCAGATAAGTAGAATCATCTCTACTGTAAAGACACAGTTCCATAAACACATGATAGGATCAACTGTTCTTCTGTTTCCCCAATTCCCATCAAAACCACCCCTGCCTCTCGAGTAGGATGCCATCATATCCCTAATCTCTCCCTACACCACCATAGTTGTTAATGTAGATCCTCCATCATTGCATTTACCTCAATATCCAACACCTCTAGATTCCCCACCACCATTACTGCGCCACCTCATCCTTTGCCTCCATTGCCGGATCTATACTGAGCCTAGTTGACCATGATGTTCCGTCAAGGTTTTGTCCATTCTTAATGATTAGGGTTTATGGTTAGTTTAGGGATTAGTGTTTGGGGTTTAGAGTTTAGGGTTGTAGGTTTTAGGTTTTGTTTATAGTTTAGGGTTTAGGGTTTAGGTTTTAGAGGGTTTAGGGTTTAGGGTTTTAGATTTAGTATTTAAGGTTTATGGTTTAGTGTTTAAGGTTTACAATTTTGGTTTAGGGTTTAGGGTTTTGGTTTAGGGTTTAGGGTTAGGGTTGTAGGTTTCAGGTTTAGGGTTTAGGGTTAGTTTTAGGGTTATTGGTTTTGGCTTTAAGGTTTAGGGTTTAGGATTTAGGGTATAGGCTTTTTTAAATTAACAAAATCAGTAGGTTTATGTTTATTTAGTTTATTTTTTTACTTATTTGAGTTTTTTATTTTAGTTTATTTTTTAGGTTTTGGTTTATTTGTAGTTGAGTTTTATTTTTATTTTATTTTTTAGGTTTAGGTTTTATTTTTATTTTACATTTACATTTAGGTTTTTATTTTATTTTTTTTTAAGTTTAGGTTTTAGGTTTTTATTTTAGGTTTATTTTTTGGTTTTGTTTTTATTTTTGCTTTAAGTTTATTTTTAGTTTATTTTTAGTTTATTTTTAGTTTATTTTATTTTATTTAGTTTAGGTTTAGGTTTTGGTTTAGTTTATTTTAAGTTTAGATTTAGGTTTTCTTTATTTTAGTTTAATTTATTTTAGTTTAGGTTTAGGTTTAGGTTTATTTTATTTTATTTTTAATTTAGGTTAGGTTTTTTTTAGTTTAGGGTTTAGGTTTTATTTATTATTTATTATTAGGTTTAGGTTTTATTTATTTTTTTTTATTTTATTTTTATTTTAGGTTTATTTTATCTTTATTTTAGGTTTAGTATTTATTTTATTTTGGATTTCTATTTTTTAGTTTAATTTAAGTGTTTATTTCTTTTTTATTTTAGTTTATTTTATTTTTAATTTCTTTTTAGGTTTAAGTGAAGGTTTTATTTTGTGTTTTTATTTTATTTTTTAATTTATTTGATTTTGGTTTAGGTTTTTTTATTTATTTTATTTCTAGGTTTTATTTAGTTTAGGTTTAGGTTTTGAGTTTTTTAGGGTTTAGGGTTTAGGGTTTAGGGTGGTTTGGGGTTTAGGGTTTAGGGTTGAGGGTTTAGTGTTTAGGTTTAGGGTTTTTTTAGTTTAGGGTTTAGGGTCTAGGGTTTAAAGTTTTTCTTAATAGAGAACAAATTTAGATTCAACATTTCTTCTTTTCAATTTCATCAACCAAGTAGCACCCTAAGTTTTCTTAGACATAAGCGAGGACATAGATAAAAAATGAGCACCCATAGAGCAAATCAAAAACTTAGATAAATGGAATTATCTCTATTATAAAGACACAGTTCCATAAGTAGCAGATCGTATAAGCCATTCTTTAGTTTTGCTAATTCCCATCAGAACCACCCCATCCTCTTGATTCACGTGATCCACCATTATATCTATCTCTCCCTCACCACCATGACTAATAAGTCTCTCCTCTTACCTCTATAACCACCACTTCGACCACCTCCATGTCCACCAACACCTCAAGATCCCCACCCTATGATAATCAATACCCTTTGCCTCCTCCAGCCAGATCTGAGCTTATTGATGGTGATGTTCCTTTATTAGGTTCCATTCTTATATAGGTTAGTTTAGGTTTAGGTTTTAGGGTTATTTTAGGGTTTAGCATTTAGGGGTTTATGGTTGGGGTTTAGGGTTTAGGATTTAGGGATTAGTTTAGGGTTTTAGGGTTTTAGGGTTTTTTTTTAGGTTTAGGTTTTGGGTTTAGGGTTTAGTTTAGTTTAGGTTTAGTTTAGGGTTTAGGGTTTAGGGTTTAGGGTTTATAGTTTATAGTTTTATGGTTTAAGGTTTAGGTTTAGGGTTTTTTATGGTTTAGGGTTTAGGGTTTAGGGTTGTAGGTTTAGGGTTTATGGTTTAGGGTTCTTATAGGGTTTAGGGTTTAGGTTTAGGATTTTGGGTTTAGGCTTTTAAATTAATTAAGTTTAGGTTTATTTAGTTTATTTTTATTTATTAGAGTTTATTTTATTTTTATTCTTATTTAGGTTTACTTTTTATTTTATTTTGTTTAGTTGATTTATTTTATGTTTATTTATGTTAGTTTAGGTTTTATTTTTTTAGGATTAGGTTTATTTTTTTAGTTGAGTTTATTTTGTATTTTTTTTAATGTTTAGGTTTATTTTTTATTTTAGGTTTAGGTTTAGGTTCAGGTTTTAATTTTATTTTTTTTAGGTTTAGGTTTTAGGTTTTTATTTTAAGTTTATTTTTTGGTTTTATTTTTTAGTTTAGGTTTAAGTTTATTTTATTTTATTTAATTAAGGTTTAGGTTTATGTTTAGTTTATTTTAGGTTTAGGTTTAGGTTTAATTTATTTTAGTTTAGTTTATTTTACTTTAGGTTTAGGTTTATTTTATTTTTATTTTAGGTTTAGATTTCTTTTTGTTTAGAGTTTAGGTTTTATTTTTTATGTTTAAGATTTTATTTAGTTTTTATTTTATTTTATTTTTATTTTAAATTTTGCTTTTTTTATTTAGGTTTTTTATTCTTAGTGATTGGGGTTTAGGGTTTAAGGTTGTAGGTTTAGGATTCAAGGTTTAAAGTTAGTTTTAGGGTTTAGGGTTATGGTATAGGGTTTACTATTTTAGATTTATAGTTTAGGGTTTAGGGTTTAAGGTTTAGTGTTTTTTTCTAAGTAAATTTGTAGGTTTAGGTTTTTTTTAGTTTATTTTTTATTTTTTTAGTTTAAGTTTTTTATTTTAGTTTATTTTTTAGGTTTAGGTTTAGCTTTATGTGTATTTTTTTAGATTGGTTTTATTTTTATTCTATTTTTTAGGTTTAGGTTTTAGTTTTTATTTTTAGGTTTATGTTTAGATTTTTATTTTATTTTTTTAGGATTAGGTTTTATGTTTTTATTTTTAGGTTTATTTTTTTTAGTGTATGTTTAGGTTTATTTTTACTTTATTTTGTTTTATTTAGTTAATGTCTAGTTTATTTTAGGATTAGGTTTAGGTTTTATTTATTTTAGTTTAGGTTTAGTTTTATTTTCTTTTGTTTATTTTATTTTTGTTTTAGGTTTTTTTTAGTTTAGGGTTTTAGTTTTGTTTTTTTTTTTTATTTTAAGTTTTATTTTAAGGTTTATTTTTTGATTTAGGTTTTTATTTAGTTTTTATTTTATTTTATTTTAGGTTTATTTTATTTTTATTTTATGTTTAGTTTTTATTTTATTTAGGTTTTTTATTCTTTAATTTAATTTATTTTATTTTTAGGTATAGGTTTAAGTTTTAGTTTAGGTTTTTATTTTATTTTATTATTATTATTTATTTAGGTTAGGTTTATTTATTTATTTTATTTTTAGGTTTTATTTAGTTTAGGTTTCAGATTTTAGGTTTTTTGGGATTACTATTTAGGGTTTAGGGTTTTTATGATTTAGGGTTTATGGTTAGCTTAGGGTTTAGGGTTAGTTTAGTGTTTAGGTTTAGGGTTTAGGCTTTAGGGTTTAGGGTTTAGGGTTAGTTTAGGGTATAGGATTTAGGGTTTTAGGCTTTAGGCTTTAGGGCTTAGGGTTAAGGTAGGGTTTCAGTTCAGTGTTTATGGTTTACGGTTTATGGCTTAGGGTTTAGAGTTAGTTTAGGGTTGAGGGTTTTTTAGGATTTAGGGTTTAGGGTTTTGGGTTTTGGGTTGTAGGTTTAGGATTTAGGGTTTAGTGTTTAGGATTTTTTTAAGATTAAGTAAACTGGCCGATTTAGGTTTATTTAGTTTATTTAGTTTATTTTATATTTATTTTAGTTTATTTTTTATTTTTATTTAGTTTAGTTTATTTATTTTAGCTTAATTTATTTTAGTTTAGGTTTTTTTATTTTAGTTTATTTTTTAGGTTTAGGTTTAGGTTTATGTTTACTTTTTAGCTTAGTTTTGTGTTTATTTTATTTTTTATTTTTAGGTTTAGGTTTAGGTTTTATTTATTTTTGTTTAGGTTTATGTTTATTTTATTTTGTTTATTTTAGGTTTAGGTTTTTTAACTTTTAGTTTAGGGTTTAGGTTTTTATTATTTATTTTTAGGTTTATTTTTTATGGATAGGTTATTATTTAGATTTTATTTTATTTAGGGTTTTGTGCCACCATCCTTCAAGGTCTTTGATGGTAGTGGGAACCCACGATAACACATTGCACACTTTAGAGGTGGCTGTTGCAACACCGATGGCAGCAACGCAGTCCTCTTCCGCCTTTTCGTTAGCAGTCTATCATGTGTTGCGTTTGATTGGTATGCCAAACTGCCTAACAGTTTGGTGAAGACTTTTGCTGTGTTGGAGCACCACTTCCTCAAGAGGTTTGCTATAGCTCAACAGAGGGTGATTGTAGGCAACCTCATTGTAGAAAAACAAAAACTCAATGAGTCCCTTATTAATTACATTCTCGGTGGCATAACTTTGAGCATGAAATCTTAACCATAGCTTGTTCAAACAACATGCTATTGAGATTCTCCTCAAGAATATCCATGGCCTTGTTAAAATCTGAGGGATTGTTAAAATACACTTTATATCTCTCACCATTTGATTTGATAATAAAAAATCTTGTGTAATAAAGATTAATATTTTTTGTAGGATAAATTATTTGAATTAATCATTATGATTATCATTATTAATTTAAATTTTTATAGATAAAAAATACATTTTCCTTAAGTTACTAAATATTTATTTAAGGTATTTCAAGAAATTCATCAGACTCAACTTGCTTCATTAAAGCGGGAAAGTCATATTAGTTTGGACAAGGGCTATTTGAAAATTATCATAGGATTTGTAAAATAAAAGAAATTAAAGCTCACAAATATGAATATTTTTGCTAAATTATTTTCATCTTATTTATTTTGATTTTTAAAATATTTTTCCATATTTAATTTACATTATTTTCCAATTTTCATGAAATTATTTCTTCTGGATAATTTGACTACCTGCACTTAGTTTAGCCTTATCCATTACATCTAAACTTGAGTTTAGTTCATTAATTTCTTCTTGAATCAATTTTCATACTTATAATAATTTCTATCCATTTATTTTAACATGAGCATTTATTTATTCAATTAATTATCCAAAGTACCTTTAATGAGATTAAAAGTTTAAAGGAGAGAATACTAATATTAGAAGTAAATTAAATGACATATCTTTTTCTTCTTCAACTTTTAGTTCCTCTCATGCTTTACATTCAAATCCATTCATGTCATGCAAGCAACATTTATGAAATTCACATACTTTAAATTCTTATGCATCTAACATGCATGTTAGTTTATTCTTAAAATTAAACCTAGAAGTTATAATTCATTTATGCATGCATTGCCCAATGTTATACATACTTTTTATTGTAGGCAAGGTCATGTTTCATATGTTTGTTCATTTTGGAGATCAATATAATTAAATGCTTCATCTTTGTGCATTTGGATTCATAAGGGAACTAAGTTGCATTGTCCATCATCTACTTATTCAAATATTTGAAATGCTACTACTTTTAGTAGATCAAGATTTCTTGGATACCAAAATCTAGGAAATGAGATTGTATTATTGGATTGTCTTCATGATAGACTAGTGAAGATAAGTCAATAATTGAGGTATACAAAGCAACATTTAATTATAATAGTATACAAGAAGGAATGATATGAGGTAACATATTTTGTATTATTCATTAATACCTTCCTTACATGTATTTAGGTCTTATGATTAGTTATGTTTCATTCATGTATAACTACTTTAGTTAAGCTTCATATTTTATTTATCTTTTCAATAAATGAGTTATTTTTTAAATATGATTTAAAATAATTCTATAAATCACATCAAATTTATATTTTAAATATTATTTGACTTATTTTGGAATAATATTTTCATAGACTTTATGAGTTTTACATTATTTTACCAATGAATTTTTTAGATTCAATTTTAATTTTTCTAAAATTCATGATAAGTAAATTAGTTGTTACCTGTAGATCTTTTAATCTTTAAACTAAGGGGATGTTTGAGATCAATTCTATTTTTAATTTTTTATTTATATTTATATTTTATTTCAAAGTAAAAAAACTTATTTGATGGCTATTATTATTATTTTTTAAAACACTCTAAACATCTAAAAGCGGTTTTAAGTGTTTTAAAATATTGTTATTTGTTTTTGAAAATAAAAAAAACATAAAAAACACATCAAACAAACATGTTTTTAAAAATATCATAAAAACTAAAATGAAAAACATAATTAGTTTCTAGTTTTGAATATAATATGGTTTACATAATTGATATTTACAATTTTATATGTGATTTGATCTCTTATGCCCCTTTAAAAATTTTGATTTTTTGTTAGTTTATTGATTTTAGCAAGCTTATTCTGCATAAGTTTTGTGATCTAAGCTAAGTATACTTAATTTGAAACTCATCATTTCTTAGTATAGTTTATGATTATTAAGTTTCCTTAGCTTATGTTAAATAATGGATATGATTCATAAATTAGCTTTTATGCATTAAATTGGAACAAATATAAAATTAGCTTTATGAATCATTTTGAATGATTGGAAATTTGCTTGTAATATCTATCTTCATTATTCATGAAAATCTATAATTTTTAGCCTTTATGCTAAATTTAACATTTAATACAATTGCATTTGATTTGATGATAAGATAATTTTAGTTGGTATCATAACTTATCATTACTTTCAAAATATTATTCATTTTGATTAGCTAAGTTGTAGAATATCAAAAAAAAAATTTATTTAGAAACATGTTTGTATTTTCTTATGCTTAATTGTATATTTTCATCACATATGACATTTTCCTTCATTTACATGTCTAATCAAAGTTAGTTAAATATTTAAAAAAAATCAAGTTGGGTTACATTAAATGTGAGATAATATCAAGCATGTTAATTTTTATTTATCTTTATCATCACATGCTTAATTTAATTCTAGAACTAATTAGGTTTATGGTTTATGGCTTTTTATTTTTAAAGAGAACAAATTCAAATTTAACATTTCTTCTTTTATTTACTTAGTTTATTTTTTATTAATTTTAAGTTTATTTATTTTAGTTTTGGTTTTTTATTCTATTCTATTTTTTAGGTTTAGGTTTATTTTTTATTTGAGTTTTATTTTTATTTTATTTTAGGTTTAGGTTTATGATTTTTGGTTGTAGGTTTAGGGTTTAGGGTTAGCTTTTGGGGTTTAGAGTTTTGGGGTTTATGGTTTAGGATTTAGGGTTTAGGGTTTAAGTTTTTTTTTTAAATTAAGTAAACTGGTAGGATTAGGTTTATTTAGTTTATTTTTTTATTTTTTTATTTTTATTTAATTTAGTTTAGGTTTATTTATTTTAGTTTAGGTTTTTTATTTTAGTTTATTTTTTTGGTTTAAGTTTAGGTTTATGTTTATTTTTTAGTTTATTTTTATTTTTATTTTAAATTTTAGGTTTATGTTTTATTTTTTACTTTTAGGTTTAGGTTTCTTTTTTAGGTTTATATTTTATGTTTTTATTTAAGGTTTATTATTAGGTTTTAGGTTTTTTAGTTTAGGTTTAGATTTATTTTTAGTTTATTTTATTTTATTTAGTTTAGGGTCTAGGTTTAGTTTATTTTAGGTTTAGGTTTATGTTTTATTTATTTTAGTTTAGTTTAGTTTATTTTAAGTTTAGTTTTATTTTATTCAACTTATTTGATTTTTATTTTAGGATTAGGTTTTTTTTTAGTTTAGGGTTTAGGTTTTATTTTTTTAATTTTTTAGGTTTATTTTAGATTTATTTTATTTTATTTAATTCACATTTTTATATTCTTAGGTTTATTTTATTTTTTAGTTTATTCTAGTTTTTTATTTATTTTATTTTAGTTTATTTTTATTAGTTTATTTTATTTTAGTTTTAGGTTTAGGTTTTAATTTTAGTTTAGGGTTTTATTTTGTTTTATTTTATATTTTATTTAGGTTAAGGTTTATTTATTTATTTTATTTTTAGGTTTTATTTATTTTAGGTTTTTAGGGTTTACGATTTAGTGTTTTAGGCTAAGGGTTTTAGGGTTTAGGGTTTTACGGTTTAGGGTTTAGGGTTAGTGTTTAGGGTTCATGGTTTAGGGTTTAGTGTTTAGCCTTTAGGGTTTAGGGTTTTTAGGGTTTAGGGTTTAGGGTTAGCTTAGTGTTTAAGGTTAGTTTAGAATTTAGGGTTTAAGGTTTAGGGTTTAGGTTTTATGGTTTAGGGTTTTTTTGGTTTAGTTTTTCTGGTTAGGCTTTTTTATTTTTTATTTTTATTTATTTCTATTTTTTATAGTTAGTTTAGCATTTAGGGTTTATGGTTTTAGGGTTTAGGGTTTAGTGTTTAGGGTTTATGGTTAGGGTTAGGGTTTAGGTTTATGGTATAGGTTTTAGGGTTTTATGGTTTAGGTTTTAGGATAATTTAGAGTTTAGGGTTTAAGGTTTAGAGTTTAGACTTTAGGTTTAGGGTTTTAGGTTTAGGTTTAGTTTAGTTTTAGAGTTTAGGGTTATAGTTTTTAGGGTTTAAGATTTTGGATTTAGTGTTTAAGGTTTAGGGTTTAGATTTTTCTAGATTAGTATTTGAGGTTTAGGTTTAAGGTTTTAGGGTTTAGGTTTAGGTTAGTTTAGGTTTAGGTATTAGGAGTTTAAATTTAGGAGTTTATTTTTTATAGTTTAAGGTAGTATTAGGGTTTGGGTTAGTTTTAGTTTAGGATTTAGGGTTAGAGTTTTTATTTTCATTTTTTAGTTTAATTTAATTTTATAATTAGTTATTATTTTCTTTAGGTTTTATATTTTTAGGATTATTTTATATTTTTAGTTTAGTTTAGGTTTTTATTTATTTTAATTTATTTTAATTTTAATTTTTTATTTTATTTTATTTTTAAGTTTATATTTAGGTTTAAGTTTTTATTTTATTTTATTTTATTATATTATTTAGGTTTAGTTTTTTTATTTTCTTTTTAGGTTTTATTTAGTTTAGGTTTAGGGTTTTATGATTTAGGGTTTAGGGTTTAGGGTTTAGGGTTTAGGTTAGGTGTAAAACTTAGGGTTGTAGATTTAATGGTTTAGGGTTAGTTTTAGGGATTAGGGTTAGAGTTTAGGGATTAGGGTATAAGGTTTAAGATTTAGTGTTAGTTTTATGGTCTATGGTTTAGGATTTAGAGTTTACGGTTCAGAGTTTAGTGCTTAGAGTTTTTTTTTTCAAATTAAGTAAACTGGTAGGTTTTAGTTTATTTAGTTTATTTTTATTTATTTTAGTTTATTATATATTTTTTTTATTTAAGTTTAGTTTTTTTATTTAATTTAGTTTATTTATTTTAGGATTATTTATTTTAGTTTAGGTTTTTTATTTTAGTTTATTTTCTTAGGTTTAGGTTTAGGTTTAAGCTTATTTTTTAGTTTAGTTTTAGTTTTATTTTTTTATAGTTTAGAGTTTAGGGTTTAGGGTTTTAAGGTTTAGGGTTAGGTTTAGGGTTTAGGGTTTATGTTT
Organism: Cymbidium sinense; assembly: GCA_021442155.1. Taxonomy (NCBI): domain Eukaryota; kingdom Viridiplantae; phylum Streptophyta; class Magnoliopsida; order Asparagales; family Orchidaceae; genus Cymbidium; species Cymbidium sinense. The sequence continues at coordinate 35,118 of JAKCPB010001483.1, read as the reverse complement.
AGGGTTTAGGGTTTAGGTTTAAGATTTAGGGTTTAGGGTTTAGGGTTTTGGGTTTAGGGATTTGGGTTTATGTTTAGGGTTTAGGGTTAGTTTAAGTGTTTAAGGTTTAGGGTTTGGGTTTTATTTATTTATATATTATTTTTTATTTAGGATTTATGGTTTAGGGATTAAGGTTTAAGGCTTTTTAAATTTTAATGTTTGGGGTTTAGGGTTGTAGGTTTAGTGTTGTAGTTTTATGATTTAAGGTTTAGGGTTAGTTTTAGGGTTTAAGGTTTAGGGTTTAGGGTTTAGGGCTTAGGGTTTTCAATTTTATTTTTAAATTAAGTAAACCAATTGGTTTAGGTTTATTTAGTTTAATTTTTAGTTATTTTAATTTATTTTATTATTTATTTTTATGTAGGTTTACTTTTTATTTTTATTTAATTTAGTTTTTTATTTTAGGTTTATTTATTTTAGTTTAGGTTTTTTTAAAGTTTATTTTTTCAGTTTAGGTTTAGGTTTATGTTTATTTTTTAATTTTGTTTTATTTTTTATTTATTTTTTAGGTTTAGGTTATATTTTTTATTTTTAGGTTTATGTTTAGGTTTTTATTTTATTTTTTTAGGTTAAAATTTTAGGTTTTTATTTTAGCTTTATTTTAAGGTTTTATTTTTTTAGTTTAGGTTTTGGTTTATTTTTAGTTTATTTTATTTTATTTAGTTTAGGGTTTAGGTTTAATTTATTTTAATATCATTTTTTTTGTTTATTTTAGGTTATGGTACATTTTAGTTTAGTTTAGGGTTTAAGTTTTTATTTGCTTCTTATTTTATTTTATTTTAGGTTTATTTTATTTTTAGTTCATGGTTAGTTTTTATTTTATTTAGGTTTTTTATTTTTAGGTTTATTTTATTTTATTTAGTTTAATTTATGCTTATATTTATTTTATTTTAGTTCAATTTTTATATTTTATTTTATTTTTTGGTTCAGGTTTAGGGTTTAGGGTTAAGTTTAGGTTTTTATTTTTTATTTTGTTATTTTATTTAGGTTTAGGTTTATTTATTTATTTTATTTTTAGGTTTTATTTATTTTATGTTTAGGTATTTAAGTATTTATGGTTTAGAGTTTAGGGTTAGCTTAGGGTTTATGGTTAGTTAGCTGTTTAGGGTTTAAGGTTTAGAGTTTAGAATTTAAGGTTTAGGGTTTAGGGTTTTAGTTTTTCGGGTTTAGGGTTTTGGCTTTAGGGTTTAAGGCTTAGGGTTTAGTGTTTAGAGTTTTTATGGATTGGGTTAGTTGTAGGTTTAGGGTTTAGGGTTTTAGGGTTTAGAGTTTAGGGTTAGTTTAGGGTTTAGGTGTTATGGTTTAGGATTTAGGGTTTAGGGTTTTATGGTTTAGAGTTTTGGGTAGTAGGTTTAGGGTTTATAGTTTAGGGTTTAGGATTAGTTGTAGGGTTCAAGGTTTAGGGTTAGAGTTTTTTTCTATTTTTATTTTATTTTATTTTAAGTTTAATTTATTTTTATTGTATAATTAGTTATTATTTTATTTAGGTTTTTTTTTAGTTTTTTTAGTTTAGTTTAGGTTTCTATTTATTTTATTTTGGTTTAGTATTTATTTTTTATTTCATTTTATTTTTAGGTTTATGTTTAGGTTTAGGTTTTTATTTTATTTTATTTTTTTATTTTATTTAGGTTTAGCTTTTCTTATTTATTTTCTTTTTAGGTTTTATCTAGTTTAGGTTTAGGTTTTTATGATTTAGGGTTTAGGGTTTGGGGTTTAGGTGTAAGGTTTAGGGTTGTAGGTTTTATGGTTTAAGGTTAGTTTTAGGGATTTTGGTTAGAGTTTAGGGTTTAGGGTTTAGGGTTAAGGGTTTAGGGTTGAAGGTTTAGGGTTTAGTGTTAGTTTTTGGGTTTAGGGTTTAGGATTTAGAGTTTAGGGTTCAGGGTTTAATGCTTAGAGTTTTATTTATAATTAAGTAAACTAGTAGGTTTAAGTTTATTTAGTTTATTTTTATTTATTTTAGTTTATTATATTTTTTATTTTTATTTATGTTTAATTTTTTTATTTAATTTAGTTTATTTATTTTTGGTTTATTTATTTTAGTTAATGTTTTTTTATTTTTTTTTCTTAGGTTTAGGTTTAGGTTCATGCTTATTTTTTAGTTTAGTTTTATTTTTATTTTATTTAGGGTTTAGAGTTTAGGGTTTAGGATTTTAAATTTTAGGGTTTAGGGTTTTGGGTTAGGCTTTAGGGTTTAGGTTTAGGTTTTAGGGTTTATGTTTAGGTTTAGGGTCTTGGTATAGGATGTAGGGTTTGAGTTTAGTTTAAGGGTTTAGGGTTTATGTTTAGGTTAATTTAGGGTTTAGGGTTTAGGGTTTTATTTATTTATTTGTTTATATTTTTTATTTAGGATTTAGGGTTTAGGGATAATGGTAGGGCTTTTAGGATTTAAGGTTTAGGGTTTAGGGTTATAAGTTTAGTTGTAGTTTATGATTTAAGGTTTAGGGTTAGTTTTAGGTTTTAAGGTTTAGGGTTTAGGGCTTAAGGTTTACAATTTTTTTTTTTAAATTAAGTAAACCAATAGGTTTAGGTTAATTTAGTTTATTTTTTATTTATTTCAATTTATTTTATTTTTTTATTTTTATGTAGGTTTACTTTTTATTTTTATTTAATTTAGTTTTTTATTTTAGGTTTATTTATTTTAGTTTAAGTTTTTTATTTTGGTTTATTTTTTAGGTTTAGGTTTAGGTTTATGTTTATTTTTTAGTTTTATTTTATTTTTAATTTATTTTTTATGTTTAGGTATTATTATTTTTTTTTTAGCTTTAGGTTTAGGTTTTTATTTTATTTTTTTAGGTTTAGGTTTTAAGTATTTATTTTAGCATTATTTTAAGGTTTTATTTTTAAGTTTAGGCTTTATTTTATTTTTAGTTTATTTTATTTTATTTAGTTTAGGGATTAGGTTTAATTTATTTTAGGGTTATTTTATTTTGTTTATTTTAGGTTATGGTATTTTTTTAGTTTAGGTTTTGGTTTATTTTTAGTTTATTTTATTTTATTTAGTTTAGGGTTCATGTTTAATTTATTTCAGACTTATTTTATTTCGTTTATTTAGGTTATGGTATTTTTAGTTTAGTTTAGGGCTTATGTTTTTATTTACTTTTTATTTTATTTTATTTAGGTTTATTTTATTTTTAGTTTATGGTTAGTTATCATTTTATTTAGGTTTTTTATTTTTAGGTTTATTTTATTTTATTTAGTTTAATTTATTTTTTTATTTATTTTATTTTAGTTCAATTTTTATATTTTATTTTATTTTTTGGTTCAGGTTTAGTTTTAGGTTTACATTTATGTTTAGGTTTTTATTATTTTATTTTTATTTTATTTAGGTTTAGGTTTATTTATTTATTTTATTTTAGGTTTTATTTATTTTAGTTTAGGTTTTTTATTTATGGTTTAGGGTTTAGGGGTTGTGGATTTTAGGGTTTAGGGGTTTAGGGTTTAGGTTTATGGTTTTTAGGGTTTTTTTAGTGTTTAGGTTTAGGGTTTTAGGTTTAGGTTTAGGTTTATGGTTTTGGTTTATGGTTTAGGGTTTATAGTTTAGGGTTTAGGAATTTTAGGGTTAGGGTTTATTTATTATTTATTTTTTATTTTAAATAAGTAAACTCGAAGGTTTAGGTTAATTTGGTTTATTTTATTTTTTAGTTTATTTTAGGTTTATTTTTTTAGTTTTATATAGGTTTTTATTTTATTTTATTTTTGGTTTATTTTATATTTTTAAGTTTAGTTTTTATTTTATTTATTTATGGTTTTATTTTTAGGTTTTTTTTATTAGTTTAGTTTATGTTTTAATTTATTTTATTTTATTTTTGTTTTTATTTTTTATTTTATTTTATGTTTTAGGTTTAGGTTTAGGTTTAGTTTTTGGTTTTAGTTTATGTTTTTATTTTTTTTATTTTTATTTTTTTATTTAGGTTTTTATTTTTTATTGATTTTATTTTAAGGTTTAATTTTTGTTTAGGTTTTGATTTTTAGGTTTTTAAAGTTTAAGGTTTAGGGTTCAGGGTCTAGGGTTTAGGGTTTGGGGTTAGGGTTTAGAATAGGTTAAGGGTTTTAGTTTAGGGTTTAGGGTAGATTTAGGGTTTAGGTTAGGAGTTAGTTTTTAGGGTTTATTTATTTTTTTTTATGTAGTTTATTTATTTTAACTATTTTAATTTTTTAGGTTTAGTTATTTTTTAGTTTTAGTTTGAGGTTTTATTTTTATTTATTTTTAGATTTATTTTCAAGTTTACGTTTTTATTCTATTTTTATTTTATTTTATTTTTGGTTTATTTTACATTCATTTTAAGTTTAGTTTTTATTTTATTTGGGTTTTATATTTTTAGGTTTAATTTATTTATTTTGTTTAGTTTAGGTTTTAATTATTTTATTTTATTTTTTGGTTTAGGTTTAGGTGTAGGTTTTAGTTTAGGTTTTTATTTTATTTTATTTGATCTTTTTATTTTATTTAGGTTTAAATTTTTATTGATTTTATTTTAGATTTAATTTATGTTATGTTTTAGGTTTTAGTTTAAGTTTAGGTTTAGGGTTTAGGGTTTAGGTTTAGGGTTTAGGGTTTATTGGTTAAGTAAGGGTTTAGGGTTTTAGGGTTTAGGTTTATGGTTAGTTTTAGGGTTTAAGGTTTAGGATTATTTTTTTTATTTAAATTATTTATTTAGTTTATTTTTATTTATTTTTAATTTTTTTTTATATTTTTTGTTAGTTTATTCTATTTATTTTAGGTTTATTTATTTTAGCTTATGTTTTTTATTTTGGTTTCTTTTAGCTTTCTATTTAGGTTTAGGTTTATTTATTTAATTTAGTTTTATTTTTATGATATTTTTTAAGGATTAGGTTTTATTTCTTATTTGTAGGTTTAGGTTTATGTTTTTATTTTATTTTTTTAAGGTTTAGGGATTAGGTTTTATTTTATGTATTTTATTATTTTTTATTTTTTTAGTTTAGGTTTAGGTTTAATTTTAGTTTATTTTATTTTATTTAGTTTAGGTTTAAGTTTAGGTTTAGCTTATTTTAGGTTTAGGTTTTGGATTTATTTATTATTTAGTTTATTTAAGTATAGGTTTAGGTTTATTTCATTTTATTTTAGGTTTTAGTTTTCTTTTAAGTTTTGGGTTTAGGTATTATTTTTTATTTAATTTTAGGTATTATTTTTATTTTAAGTTTAGTATTTAGGTTTAGATTTTTATTTAGTTTTATTATATTTTATTTTAGGTTTATTTTATTTTTATTTTAGGTTTAGTTTTATATTAAGGTTTTATTTTTTAGATTATTTTAGGTTTTTATTAAATTTAATCTATTTTAATTTTATTTTCTATTTTTTTTCTTTTTAGATTTTGGTTTAGATTTTAATTTATGTTTTAATTTTATTTTATTTTTGTTTAGATTTTTTATTTATTTTATTTTTATGTTTTATTTAGTTTAGGTTTAGGTTTTTATTTTTTCTTAGGGTTTAGGGTTAGGATTTAAGGTTTATGGTTAGTTGAGGGTTTAGAGTTTAGGGTTTGGGGTTTAGGGTTTAGGGTTTAGGTTTTATGGTTTAGGGTTTAGGGTTTAGGGTTTTTAGTGTTTAGGATTTAGGGTTTTACATTTATGGTTTAGGATTAGGGTTTAGGGTTTAGATTTAGGGTTCAGGTATTAGTTTAAGGTTTAGGTTTTTAGGCTTTTTGTTTTTAAAGAGAACAAATTCAGATTCAACATTTTTTCTTTTGTTTCTTTAATTAATTTTTTATTTCAATTTATTTTATTTTTTATTTTTATTTATGTTTATTTTTTTTATTTCATTTAGTTTATTTATTTTAGTTTAGATTTTTTTTATTCTTATTTATTATTTAGGTTTAGGTTAATTTTTTAGTTGAGTTTTATTTTTATTTTATTTTAGGTTTAGGTTTAGGTTTTATGGTTGTAGTTTTAGGGTTTAGGGTTTAGGGTTAGTTTTAGGGTTTAGGGTTTAGGGTTTGTGGTTTATGGTTTATGGTTTAGGGTTTTTTAAAATTAAGTAAAAAAATTGGTTTAGGTTTATTTAGTTTATTTTTTATTTACTTTTTATTATTTAGTTTAGTTTAATTATTTTAGGTTTATTTACTCTGGCTTAAGTTTTTTATTTTAGTTTATTTTTTTTTTTAGGTTTAGGTTTATGTTTATTTTTTAGTTTAGTTTTATTTTTATTTTATTTTTTAGGTTTAAGTTTTATTTTTTATTTTTACATTTAGGTTAATGTTTTATGTTTTATTTTAGCTTTACATTTAGCTTTGATTTTTAGTTCGGGTTTAGATTTATTTTTAGTTTATTTTATTTTATTTAGTTTAGGGTATAGGTTTAATTTATTTTAGGTTTAGGTTTATGATTTATTTATTTTAGTTTAGTTTAGTTTATTTTAGGTTTAGGTTTATTTTAGTTTATTTGATTTTTTTATTTTAGGTTTAGGTTTTATTTTCTATTTATTTTTAGATTTATTTTATTTTTATTTTATTCAGGTTTTTATATTCTTAGGTTTATTATATTTTTTAGTTTAGTCAAGGTTTTTATTTATTTTATTTTAGTTTATTTTTATTAGTTAATTTTTTTTATTTTTAGGTTTAGATTTTTATTTTAGTTTAGGGTTTTATTTTATTTTATTTTTTATTTTATTTAGCTTTAGGTTTATTAATTTATTTTATTTTTAGGTTTAATTTAATTTATGTTTTTTATGTTTTAGTGTTTATTTAGAGTTTTGAGGGTTTTAGGGTTTTGTTTTTTAGGGTTTAGGGTTTAGGGTTAGGGTTTAAGTTTTAGGGTTTAGGGTTTAGTGTTAGGCTTTAGGGTTTAGGGTTTTAAGGTTTAGGGTTTAGGGTTTATGGTTAACAGTGTTTAAGGTTTGTTTAGGGTTTAGGTTTAGGTTTAGGTTTAGGCTTGAGGTTTAGGTTTTATGGTTTAGGTTTTAAGTTATTTATTAGTTTAAGGTTTTTAGGTTTTAGGTTTAGTGTTTAGGGGTTTATAATTAGGGTTTAGGGTTTAGGTTAGGTTTAGGATTTAAGTTTAGGTTTAAGTTTAAGTATAGGTTTAGAGTTTTAGTTTATAGTTACTAGGGTTTAGGGTTTTTTTTAGAGGTTTAGGGTTTAGGGTTTAGTGTTTAGAGTTTTACTAGATTGGGGTTAGGTAAGGGTTTAGGGTTTAGGGTTTGGGGTTTTGGGTTAGTTTAGGGTTTAGGTGTAAAGGTTTAGGGTTTAGGGTTTTAGGGTTTAGGGTTTAGCTTTTAGGATAGTAAGTTTAGGGTTTAGGATTAGTTTTAGGGTTTAAGGTTTAGGGTTAAGTTTTTTTTTAATGTTTTTAATTTTTATTTTTTAAAAAGATTAATAAAACTAGTAGGTTTAGGTTTGTTTAGTTTATTTTATTTTTTTTTTTGGTTTAGGTTTTTTATTTTTTAGTTTAGTTATTTTAGGTTTATTTATTTTAGTTTAGGTTTTTTTTTAGTTTATTTTTTAGGTTTAGGTTTAGGTTTAAGTTTATTTTTTAGTTTAGTTTTCTTTTAATTTTATTTTTTATGTTTATATTTTATTTTTTTTATTTTAGGTTCGTTAAGCTTTTTTTTTATTTTTTTTAGGTTTAGGTTTTAGGTTTTATTTTAGGATTATTTTTTATGTTTTTATTTTTTAGATTAAGTTCAATTTATTTTTAGCTTATTTTATTTTAATTTTGGTTTAAAGGTTTAGTTTATTTTTTATTTAGGTTTTATTTATTTTAGTGTAGGTTTAGGTTTTTTATTTTTATTTTAGGTTTAGGTTTTTTTGAGTTTAGTGTTTAAGTTTTATTTATTATTTATTTTTTAGGTTTTATTTTTTTGGTTTATTCTTTAGGTTTAGGTTTTTATTTTATTTTATTTCAAGTTTATTTTATCTTTATTTTAGGTTTAGTTATTATTTTATCTAAGTTTTTTATTTTTTTTAGTTTATTTTTTGTTTAGGTTTTTATTTAGCTTTTATTTTTTCAGTTTAGTTTAGGTTTTTATTTATTTTATGTTAGTTTAGTTTTTATTGTTTATTTTATTTTCTTTTTAGGTTTTAATTTTGGTTTAGGTTTAGGTAGGTTTAGGTTTAGGTTTATGTTCTTACTTTATTTTATTTTGGTTTAGTTCTTTGTATTTATTTTATTTTTAGGTTTTATTTAGTTTAAGTTTAGGATTTTAGCTTTTTATGGTTTAGGGTTAAGGGTTTAAGGTTTGGGTTTAGGGTTTAGGTTCAGGGTTTAGGATTTAGGGTTTCGGGTTTAGGGTTTAGGTTTTGGGTTTAGGGTTCAGGTTTTAGTTTAGGGTTTACGGTTTAGGTGTAGATTTTTTATTTTAGTTTATTTTTTAGGGTTAGGTTTTGGTTTATGTTTATTTTTTAGTTTAGTTTTATTTTTTTTATTTAGGTTTAGGTTTTATATCTTATTTTTAGGTTTAGGTTTAGGTTATTATTTTATTTTTTTAAGTTTTAATTTTAGGCTTTTATTTTAGGTTTATTTTATTTTATTTAGTTTAGGGTTTATTTTTAGTTTATTTTAAGTTTAGGTCTAGATTTTATTTATTTTTGTTTAGGATTAGTTTTATTTTATTTTTTTTAGGTTTAGGTTTTTATTTAGTTTAGGATTCAGGTTTTATTTTTATATTTATTGTAAGGTTTTATTTTAAGGTTTATTTTTTTAGGTTTAGGTTTTTATTTAGTTTTATTTTTGGTTTATTTTCTTTTTATTTCACGTTTAGTTTTCATTTTAATTAGGTCTTCTATTCTTATGTTTATTTTATTTAATTAGTTTAGTTTATTTTATTTTATTTTATTTTATTTTAGTTTATTTATATTACTTTATTTTCTTTTATTTTTAGGATCAGGTTTAGGTTTAGTTTAGGGTTTTTAGGGTTTAGTGTTTAGGGTTTTGGGTTTTAGAGTCTAGTGTTTAGGGTTTAAGGTTTAGGGTTTAGGGTTTAGGGTTTAGGGTTAGTTTAGGGTTTTTGATAAATAAGTAAACCAGTAGGTTTAGGTTTATTTAGTTTATTTTTTATTTATTTCACTTTATTTTATTTTTATTTTTATTTAGGTTTACTTTTTATTTTTATTTATTTTTGTTTGTTTATTTTAGGTTTATTTATTTTAGTTTAGTTTTTTTATTTGAATTTATTTTTTCAATTTAGGTTTTGGTTTATGTTTATTTTTTTCTTTAGTTTTATTTTTATTTTATTTTTTAGGTTTAGGTTTTATTTTTTATTTTTAGGTTTAGGTTTAAGTTTTTATTTTATTTTCTTAAGTTGAGGTTTTAGGTTTTTATTTTAGGTTTTTATTTTTAGTTTAGGTTTAGGTTTATTTTTAGTTTATTTTATTTTATTTTATTTAGGGTTTAGGTTTAGTTAATTTTAGGTTTAGGTTTGGGTATTATTTATTTTAGTCTATGTTTATGTTTATTTTATTTTATGTTTAGTTTTTTTTTTTAGTTTTGGGTTAGGTTTTATTTTCTATTATTTATTTTTAGGTTTTTTTGGTTTTGGTTTTTATTTAGTTTTTATTTTATTTTATTTTAGGTTTACTTTATTTTGATTTTACATTTAGTTTTTATTTTATTTAGGTTTTTTATTTTTAGGTTTATTTTAATTTTTAGTTTAGTTTAGGTTTTTATTTATTTTATTTTATTTGAGTTTTTAATTTTTAAATTTATTACATTTTTTAGATTTAGGTTTAGATTTAGGGTTTAGGTTTAAGTTAATGTTTAGGTTTTAATTTATATTTTTTTTTATTTTATTATTTTATTTTATTTAGGTTTAGGTTTAGATTTTATTTTAGGTTTTATTTTATTTAGGTATAGGTTCTTGATTTATTTTATTTTTATGTTTTATTTAGTTTAGGTTTAAGTTTTAGGGTTTAGGGTTTAGGGTTTATGGTTTAGAGTTTAGCGTTTAGGGTTTAGGGTTTAGGGTTTAGGGTTTAGGGTTTAGGGTTTAGGGTTTTAGGGTTTAGGATTTATGTTTTAGGGTTTTTAGGGTTTAGGGTTTAGGGTTTAGGTTTTAAGTTTAGGGTTTAGGTTTTAGTTTAGGGTTTATGGTTTATGGTTTATGATTAATATTTTTTTATTTTTTTATTTTTATTATTATTTTTTTAATAGAGAAAAAATTCAGATTCAACATTTCTTCTTTGAGATTTTATCAACCAAGTAACAAAGAGGCGAGATAATCAAATGACCTCCTTGGGGCTAGCTAAAAGCCTCATGTTCTCGAGATGTCTATATACCCATTACCATCCAATTTTAAGTAAATCAACACATGAATAGAGGAAGAGAACTCAACATTCATATACTTAAGCTATAAGTACATGCATTTCTTATGTATTTATAATTAGCATCATAATGCATATTATTATTCATTTATAAGGTTTTGATAAATACATTTGGATTTAATAGTGATAATTGCCTCAAATATATTAAATAAAATCAACACATGCAAGCTTACATAAAGAAAATCCATTTTATTTTACTTGATTTTGAAAAGATGGATGCATGAATTCAAATGACATTCCAAATTTAACATGATTAAAAAGCGGACAATCAAATATAAGCATGCGATTCATTCAACCAAACTAGTTCTTAAGGATAACTAAATCAAATAAAATTATTTAAAAAAAAGCTTCTTTATTAGTTAAGTTTTGGAATTGATTTGATTTAAAGAGGAGAAGAGAAATCATCACTTGCTATTTTAAACCCATTCCCACATTAGTGATTTGATTTAATTTAAGGAAATGTAATTAAGTTGATTTTATGGGTTAATTAAGTTGAACACTTAATTAGATGAATTAATTACCCTTACTTATGTCACCTTAAAGTAATTAACTAAATAATTATGGGCCAACATGATATGCATGGAAAATAAACTTGCAATGATCCTAGGATATAAATGGGGCCTAATGCAATTGGCTCATGATTAATAGATAATTAGATTAAGGGACTTAATTAATTACTCTTATGGTTTCCATGCATGTGGACTAACCATAATATCATTAAACTCCTTTAGGTTATTAAACACCTAAAGAACTACCCCAAGATTTAATTAAGGACTAATGTGATTATGATTTCAATTTCATTAAGTGATTTAATTTAATTAGTTAAATTTTAATTAATTTCATTTTAGAAAGGGTGAAATGAACTTATGTAAAGGGGTCCCAACCTATTCCTTAGTTCACTTATTGTTGAACAATGATTAATAAATTTAATTAACCAATTTATTACTATTGATGGGATTAATTAATCATTAATTAGCTTAAAAGAGTAGTTAAGGTTTAATTAGTCAATTTTCCAAATTAAGTGAGTAATAAATCCCAAGAAAATCATGGGAGGCAAAGGTATTCCTATTAAATTAACCCATAAAATTTAGAATTAATTGCTCAAATAATTAAAAGTAATTAAGCTAATTAATTTTGTAATAAAACATTAATTATTATTTTAGTTAAAATCATTTTTAATTAATTCTCCTCTAAAATACCTTTAAAATGAGTATTTATTTGTATTTTATTTTTTAAAGATTTTTAGAAGTTTCAATCATTAAAAATGATTAATTGAGCCAAATTAAAGCCTACTAATCTGTTGGCCATGTGTGTGGCCTTCGTGCTTTCGATTTGGCACAATTGGATTGGCTACTTAAAACTTATCTGACTCCGTGCTTATGTGGCATCGACAAACGCACTTTCTCGTTAGCCATCCAATCTAAGATCAGATGACTATGATTAATCACATAACTTAATAGGATTAAATCAGTTGATCTAGCGATCTAATCACTGGCTATGCATTTCCAATCACGAATGATTGCATGATCTAACGTCTCAAGTGAGGAAGAATAGAGTGCATCCACCATTGTTCACTTAATCCGAGCTTACGAGCTTAGATCAACTCAATAAGATCCAACCTTTATGACATCAATTGGTGGGATCAATTGGTCAAGATCACAAGTTTTCTTCAAAATCTCCAACCCATTTTTCCATAAGGATCAGTTTTGGAAGCATACCTTGCTAGCTCAATACCATGGCTGCTCTTGAGAAAGCTTCATATAGTGGAGATGAAGTGACGATAAGTGGATCAATTCCTTGGCGTTCTCTTAGAAGGCCATGAATCGATGATTTGGAGCTCATCACTTTGAAGAAGTCCACCCATTTTCAGGAAGCTTGGGAGATGATTCATTTCTTGGGTCCTAGGGAAGGTGCGTACAAAGTTAATTTGAGTTTGATGGAGAAATGGGGAAGTGAGTCGAGGAGTGTCCTATTTGGGATAGACAAGAATGGCATTTTCTCGAGAATGAGCTTGGGAGCTTAGGTAATGGATCTAGTGCCTCATCTTGGATATCTAGGGCTTTAAGAAATTATTTTTATGTGTGTTTGAGTGGAAATGAGGTGGTGTATACCCCCCTTCATTTTGATTGGACGGTGGAATCATGTTTGGCTTCTAGTGGTCATCAGACCATCTCAGGGAGTCATGGGTGGCAGGGAGGAGGTGAGTTGGCTCAGCTTGGTTGGTTGAAGGTGTGGAGGTGTCTTCCAAGGAGGAATCATTGGCATCCTATGGGTTTCAAATGCTCCAATGGGGAGGGTGAGGTGATTTCACCTCTCATAGGTCATGGTTGACCCAACCACCCCTTGGGTCAGGTTGGGCAGTATCCTAAGTGCCTAAGTGGACCGTTGGGAGAGTACAAAGTGACCAATGAATGGAAATGACCAGTTACATGGGTGATTTGTCTCATGTGATGCCCTTGACCCAAAGGTAGAATGATCATTTGGCATTGGATATGATTTGGACAGATTTAAAATGAGCCAAAAGTGGGTTAGCCCAAATTTCAAGTAATTGGAGTTGATTTGGTTAGGTTTGGCTCAATTTGACTCGTTTAACAATTTGGGTTAGGTTGTGTCAAGTTGACCAATTGGTCAAATTCAAACCAAGGTTTGGGTCAAGTTCATATGATCATTTGATATGTTTTGGTTCAATTGTTTTATTTAGTTTGGCTTGGATTTAATTTTGGCTCATTTGAATTCATTTGGGTCAAATGGGTTAAGTTGACCAATTTGACCAAATTGGTCAATTTGTTTGGGTTGGGTGTTGGTTTAGGTTTAGTTGTCTAATTGAAGATGTTTGCAGGCTTTGGTTTTAATTAATTTGGTGGTTTTGATTTAGGCCAACTTGAACCTTTAGGTAAATTTGGACTAAGCATCAAGGTTCAATTGGGTCCAATCATAGCTTTGGTCAAGTTCAACAATTAATTTGGAATGAACTTGAGCCATTGGTTGCAATCAATTTGGCCTTTTAGATCAATTTGGGTCAAAAGCTCCAATTGGGTATAGTTTGACTCAATTGAAGGTCAAGTCATATCCAAATATTTATTTTGATTTGGTATGAATCATTGGTTTCAAAGGATTTGGCATATGTTGCAATTTGGCTAGTTTGGATTCATATGGGTTACGAGGTTGACTTGGTCAAATGACCAAGTTTACTTAGTTTGACCTAATTTGTGATAATTGATCAATTTAGGGTGACCAATAATCATGATGGAAGGTTTTGATGGGCTTGGTTCAATCGAATTTAGGTTGGATTAGAACTTGGCTCAAATAGGTCAAATTAGCCAGTTTGGGTCAAGTGGACTAATTGCATTTAGTTGGCTTGATTTTGGGCAAAGTTTGATTTAGTTCAGTTTATATATGGATTTGGGATTGATATATAAATTCAATTGCAATTGTATTGGGTTTAAATGGGTTTTGGTTCATTTGAATATTTCAAGTCAAAAGGGTTAAGTTGGGTTTCACTTGGGTTGATTTTGGTTTGGCTTGATGATTGTAGATTTTATTTATATTTATGAATATGATTGAAGGTATGATTGATTCACGAAAAATAAATTAAATTTGCGCTTTGGAATGAAGGAATTTGGCTAAGTCCATAAAAACCCTAAAGCCTAAACACTAAACCCTAAACCATAAACCCTAAACCCTAACCCTAAACCCTAAACCCTAAAACCCTAAATCCTAAAACACTAAACCCTAAACCCTAAACCCTAAAACCTAAAACCTAAACCTAAACTGAATAAAAACATAAAAATAAAATATAAAACTTAAACCTAAAATTAAAATAAATAAAATAAAAAAAACTAAAATAAATATATAATAAATAAAATAATAATAAACTTAAAATAAAATAAAATAAAATAAATAAATAAAATAACTAAAAAATAAAAATAAACCTAAAAACCAATTACTTAATTCAAAAAAAACCCTAAACCCTAAATCCTAAACCTAAACCCTAAACCAATCTAAACCCTAAACCTAAACCTAAACCCTAAACTAAATCTTAAAAAAATCATAAACCCTAAACCCTAAACCTTAAAAATACTCCTAAAAAACTAAAATAAAAAAAACCTAAACCATAAAACCTTAAACCTAAAACTTAAAAACCTAAGAACCTAAAAACCTAAACCTAAACTAAATAAAACCTAAAAATAAAATAAATATATAAAAATAAAGAAAAATAAAATAATAAAATAAAATAAATTAAAAACCTAAACTAAAACCTAAACCTAAAAATAAAATAAAATAAACTAATTAAATTAAACTAAAATAAAATAAATAAAAACCTAAACTTAACTAAAAATTAAAATAAACATAAGAATAAAAAGCCTAAACAAAATAAAAACTAAACGTAAAATAAAAATAAAATAAATCTAAACTAAATATAAAATAAAAACTAAATAAAAACTTAAACCTAAAAAATAAACCTAAAAATAAAGACAAAATAAAACCTAAAACCTAAACTAAAAAAAACTGGAACCTAAAATAAAAAAATAAATAAATAAAATAAAATAAAGCTAAACCTAAATTAAAATAAGTTAAACTAAAATAAATATAAACTAAATCTAAACCTAAACCTCAACCTAAACTAAATAAAATAAAATAAACTAAAAATAACCCTAAACCTACACTAAAAAATAAAACCTAAAAATAAACATAAACCCTAAATGAAAAATAAAACCTTAAACCTAAACCTAAAAAAATAAAATAAAAACCTAAACTTAAAAATAAAAAATAAAACCTAACCTAAAAAATAAAATACAAAATGAAACTCAACTAAAAAAATAAACCTAAACCTAGAAAATAAAATAAAATAAAAACACCTAAACTAAAATAAATAAACCTAAAAAAATAAACTAAATAAAATAAAAATAAACAATAAATATAAATAAAAATAAAAAATAAAATAAACTAAAATAAATAAAAATTAAAGTAAATAAACCTAAACCTTTCGGTCTGCTTAATTCTAAAAAAAAAATTCTAAACCCTAAAAATCCTAAACCCTAAAGCCTAAACACTAAATCCTAAACCCTAAACCCTAAAACCCTAAACCCTAAACACTAAACACAAAACCTTAACATTAACTTTCACCAAACCTAAAAACCTAAACACACCCTAAACCTAAACCCTAACCTAAAATAAAGCTAAACCTAAACCTTAACCTATCCCTAAACTTAACTAAACCCTAAACCTAAACCTCAAAATCCTAAACCCTAATCATACCCTAAACCCTAAACCCTAAAAACCTAAACCTAATTAAATAAAACCAAAAAATAAAATAAATAAAAAACCTAAACCTAAATAATAAAAATAAAATAAAATAAAATAAAAACCTAAGCTTTACTTAAAACATAAAAAAATCTAGGAATAAAAAACATAAATAAAATATAAATGAAATGGAATATAAAAATAAAATAAAAATAAACCTAAAATAAAAACTAAATAAAAACTTAAGCCTAAAAAATAAACATAAAAATAAATGAAAAATAAAACCTAAAACATAAACTAAAAAAAAAACTAAACCTAAAATATAAATAAAATAAACTTAAACCTAAACTAAAATAAATAAAACCTAAACCTAAAATAAATGCAATAAAATAAACTAAAAATAAACCTAAACCTAATCTAAGAAATAAAACCTAAAAATAAACCTAAAATAAAAACCTAAAACCTAAACCTAAAAAAATAAAATAAAAACCTAAACATAATTGTAAACCAAAAAAATAAGAAATAAAAACTAAACCTAAAAAATATAATAAAAATAAAACTCAACTAAGAAAAAAACCTAAACCTAAACCGAAACTTAAAATATAAATAAAATAAAAAACCTAAACTAAAATAAATTAACCAAAAATAAATAAAAAATGAAATAAAACTAAAAAATAAAATAAATTAAAATAATTAAAAATAAACTAAATAAACATAAACCTACTGGTTTACTTTATTTTAAAAAACCCTAAACCCTAAGCTAACCATAAACCTTTAAACCTAAAAAAAATAAATTTAAACTTAAAATAAAAATAAAATAAACCTAAACTAAAATAAACTAAACTAAAATATATAAAACCTAAACCTAAACCTAAAATAAACTAAACCTAAACCTAAATAGAAACTAAATAAAATAAAATAAACTAAAAATAAACCTAAACCTAAACTAGAAAATAAAATCGAAATATAAACCAAAAACCTAAACCTAAAAAAATAAAGTAAAAACCTAAACTTAAAAATTAAACTAAAATAAAAAATGAAACTAAAATAAATAAACCTAAAATAAATAAACTAAACTAAATAAAATAAAAAAATTAACCTAAATAAAAATAAATTAAAAAATGAATTGAAATAAATAAAAAGTAAACTAAATAAACTTAAACCTACTGGTTTACTTAATTTTAAAAAAGCTAAACCCTAAATCCTAAAAAACTCTAAACCCTAAACCGAGAACCCTAAAAGCATAAACCCTAAAACCCAAAACCCTAAACCCAAAACCCTAAACTCTAAACCTTAAACACTAACCCTAAACCCTAAACCCTAAACCCTAAACCCCAAACCCTAAACCTAGACCTAAAGTAACTAAATAAATTAAAAAATAAACCTAAAACATAAAACCTAATAAACTTAAACCTAAACCTAAATCTTGAGAATTGGAAAAACCTTGATGGCAGAACATCGCGATCATTCGCCTAGATCAGTGGAGGCGATGGTTATCGTAGTGGTGGTTGTGGATCTGGAGGTGCTGCTGGATATAGAGGTGGTGGTCAGAGAAGTGTTGGTTATGGGGGCAGGAGGAGCAATGAAGGTTATAACCGTGGTGGTGGAGGAGGGAGAGATCAAGGATATGATGGTGGATTCTCGCGAGAGACCGAGGAGATTCTGATGGGAATTCAAGAATGTGAAGATTCATCGATCCGGTCTGCTTCTTATGGAACTGTGTCTTTACAGTAGAGATGGTTCTAGTTATCTAGGGTTTTTGATTTGCTTTATGTGGGCTCACTTTTGATCTTTGTCATAGCTTGTGTCTTAGAAAACTTGTTATGTTACTTGGTTGATGAAATCGAAAAGAAGCAATGTTGAATCTGAATTTATTTTATGTTTAAAAAATAAACTAAAAACCCTAAACCCTAAACTAAAACTTGAACCCTAAACTTAAAACATAAACCCTAAACTAAAACTTGAACCTAAACTTAAAACCTAAACCATAAACCCTAAACCCTAAAAACCCTAAACCTTAAACCCTAAACCCTAAAACCTTAACCGTAAACCTTAAACCCTAAACCCTAAAGCCTAAAGCCTAAAGCCTAAAGCCTAAAATCAAAAAGAACCTAAACCCTAAACCCTAAACCCCAAACCCTAAACCCTAAACTCTAAACTCTAAACCCTAAACCCTAAACCCTAAAAAGCTAAAAACCTAAACATAAATTAAATAAAACCTAAAAAATAGAATAAATAAAAACCTAAACCAAAAAAAATTATAAAAAAAAAGATAAACTAAAACCTAAACCTAAACCTAAGCCTAAACCTAAACCTAAAAAGAAAATAAAATAAAAAATAAAAAATAAACTAAAATAAAATAAATAAAAACCTAAACTAAATAAAAGATTAGAAAACCAAAATAAAATAAAAATAAAAACTAAAATAAAAATAAAATAAACTTAAAATAAAATAAAATAAAATAAAAACTAAATAAAAACCTAAACCTAAAAAAAAACCTAAAGAGAAAACCAAAATAAAATAAAATAAAGACATAAAATACCCACTAAAAATAAACCTGATAAAATAAAATAAACCTAAACCTAAACTAAATAAACTAAACTAAAGTAAATAAAATCTAAATCTAAACCTAAACCTAAACAAAATAAGATAAAATAAACCAAAATAAAACTAAACAAAAAAAAAATAAAAGCTAAAATAAACCTAAAATAAAACCTAAAACCTAAACTTAAAAATAAATAAAACTTAAACCAAAACCTAAAAAAAATAAAACCTAAACCTAAAAAATAAAATAAAAATAAACTAAACTAAAATAAACCTAAACCTAAACCTAAAATATAAACTAAAATAAAACTTAAACTAAAATAAAATAAACTAAATAAAATAAAAAATAAAATAAATAAAAAATAAACTAAATTAACATATACTTGGTTTTAATTAAAATAATTAAAGAAATAAAAAATATAAACATAAAAAATTCAAACCCTAAATCCTAAACCCTAACTAACACTAATCCCTAAACCCCCAACCCTAAACCCTAAACCCTACCAAACCTAAACCTTAAACCCCCTAAACTGACCTACAACCCTAAATAAACCCTAAAAAACCCTAAACCTAAAACCCTAAACCACTAAATGCCTAAACCATAAACCATAAACTAAACCCTAAAACCTAAAACCTAAATCTAAAAAAAATGAAACTTAAAATAAAGAAATAAAATAAAAAATAAATAAACTAAACTAAAATAAAATAAATAAACTTTAAAAATTAAAATAGTCTTAAAATAAAAATCTCAATAAGAATACTTAAACAAAAAAACCTAAAATAAATTAAAATAAAATAAAATAAAACATAAACAAAAAATGAACCTAAAATAAAACCTAAAAAATAAACTAAAAACTAAACTAAAATAAATAAAATAAACCTAAACCTAAACTAAATTAAATAAAACCTAAACCTAAACCTAAATAAACTAATACTAAACTAAATAAAATAAAATAAATAAAAAATAAACCTAAACCTAAACTAAATAATAAAACCTTAAAATAAACTTAAAATAAAAACCTAAAAAATAAAATAAAACCTAAACCTAAACCTAAAAATAAAAAATAAAACCTAAACCTAAAAAATAAAATTAAAATAAAACTAAACTAAAAAATAAACCTAAACCTTAAAAAAAATTAAATGAAAACCTAAATTAAAATAAATAAACTAAATAAACTAAATTAAATAAAAATAAAATTAAACCTAAATAAAATATATAAACTAACAAAATAACCCAAAGCCTAAATAAACTACAAATCTTAAAATCCTAAACCCAAACTATGTAACTAAACCAAACTAAACCTAAACCCAACCCTACTCTAAACCCTAACTCCCCACTAACCCTAAACCATAAAATCTTCCTTAAACCCTAAACTAACCTAAACCCTAAACCTAAAACTAAACCTAAACTAAACCATAAATATAAACTTAAACTTACCTGTCCTAAACTAAACTCCTCCCTAAACCTAAAATCCCAAAAAACTGACACTAAATCCTACCCTAAATCTCCACTAAACCTAAACTTAAAAACCAAACCTAACTACACTACCACTGTGCCCCTACCCTAAACCCTAAACCCTCTATCATAAATAAAAAAAAACCTAATAAATGGACCTAAACTAAATAAAATTAAAATAAAATAAATGAGAAAGCCTAAACCTAAATAAAATATTAAAAGAAAGACCTAAACTACTGACCTAAACTAAAAAAAAATAAAATAAAATAAATAAAAAATAAAAAAATAAATAAATAAAAAACTAAACTAAAAAAAGTAAAATAAGATTAAAAAAAAAAAAAACCTAAATAAAATAAGAACTAAAGGTTAACCTTAAATAACATAAACCTAAAATAAAATAAACTAAAAACTAAATATAAACCTAAGCCTAAATAAACCTAAAATTAAAAAAAATTAAAACCTAAACCCTAAACCCTAAATCCTAAATCCTAAAATTAAAACCTAAAGCTAAAATAAACTAAAATATAAAACCTAAACTATAATAAATAAATCTAAAATAAATAAACTAAAATAAAGAAAAACAAAAAATACACTTAAATAAAATAAATAAAGTAAACTATAATAAATAAAAAATATACTAAACCTTAAACCCTATGAGTTTACTTAACTTTTTAAAATAAAACCTTAAACCTTATATTCTAAACACTAAACCCTAAACCCTAAATCCTACAACCCTAAACCATAATCCTAAACCTAAACCCTAAACCCTAAAAGTATAAAAACTAAAACCCTAAACCCTAAATCAAATGGTTAACAAACTAACCCTAAACCCTAAACCCTAAACACCAAACCCACAAACTAAAGTAACTAGATAAATTAAAAAATAAACCTAAACCCTAAAACCTAATAAACCTAAACCTAAACCTAAATCGTAAGAATGCACAGAACTTTGATGGAAGGAACATCACCATCAACTAGGCTCAGTCTAGATCTAGCAATGGAGGCGGTGGTTATGATGGTGGTGGGGATATGGAGGTCTTGGATATGGAGGTGGTGAGCCATAGAGGTTATGGAGGTGGAAGGAGCGATGGAGGTTACAACCATGGTGGTGGAAGATGGAGAGATCAAGGATATAATGGATCCTGCTAGTCGAGAGGTCAAGGTGGTTTTGATGGGAACTAGAGAAACTGAAGAACGCTCGATCTGATCTGCTACTTATGGAAATAAACATAAACATATACCTAAACTTATAAAATAAACTACAATAAAAAACCTAAACTAAAATAAATAAACCTAAAATAAATAAACTAAACTATATAAAAATAAAAAATCAACCTAATTAAAATAAATAAAATAAACTAAAATGAACATAAAAATAAACTAAATAAACTAAATAAACCTAAACCTACCGATTTGCTTAATTAAAACCAACCCCTAAACCCTAAACCCTAAAACTAACCCTAAACCAACAATCTTAAACCTTAAAAACCTTGAACCCATAGCCCTAAACCCTAAACCCTTAACCCTAAACACTAAAGCCTAACCATAAACCCTAAACCCTAAATAAAATAAACCTAAAATAAAATAAATTAAAAAATAAATAAAAACATAAACCTAAATAATGACACAAAAAATAAAAATAAAACATAAACCCTAAACTAAAAAAAACCTAAGTCTAAAATAAAAATAAAATAAACCTAAACCTAAACTAAAATAAACTAAACTAAAAAAAATAAAAATTAAACCTAAACCTAAACTAAATAAAATAAAATAAACTAAAATTAAACCTAAACCTAAACTTAAAAATAAAACCTAAAGTAAACCTAAAATAAAAACCTAAAACCTAAACCTAAGATAAAAAAACTAAACTAAACCTAAAATAACATAAATAAATAAAACTAAATAAATAAACTAAAAATAAATAAAATAAATAAAATAAATATTAAATAAATAAAAATAAATTATTAAAATAAAATAAATATAAAGTAAACTAAATAAACCTAGTGTTTTTTTTTTAAAAAGAACCTATATCCTAAAGCTAAACTACACTACACTAAATCCTAAATCTAAACACTAAACTAAACCCCCCAAACCTCCTAAACTGACCACTAACCCAAACTCCAGCCACTAAAAACCACCCCAATCACCTACCACACTCTCCTAAATACCCCACCCTAACCAATCACTAAACCCTAAAAACCTACCTGACCTTAAACCCTAAACTTGAACTCTAAATCCTAAACCAAAATGAAAACTGGGCCTAAACCACTAAACCCTACTAAACTCCCACTAAACCCTAAAACCAACCCACCTACCCCCCTGACCACCACCCTGACCACTAAACCCACCACCTAAACTTACTGACCCTAAACCTAAAACCTAAATCCACTAAACCCCACCCAACCAAATTAAAATAAAATACTCAATAAAATAAATAAATATAAAAATAAATAAACATAATAACTAAACTAAAATAAAATAAATAAAAACATAAACTAAACTAAAAATTAAAATAAACCTATAAATAAAATACTTCAATGGATAATACTTAAACAAAAATAAAATAAAATAAACCTAGTATTAAAATAAAAACATGCACCAAAAAATAAACATAAAAATAAAACTTAAAAATAAATAAAAAATAAAACTTAAACCCAAAACCCTAAACTAAAGAAACTTAAACCTAAAATAAAAAAAAAATAAACCTAAACCTACTAACTTAAATAAACCTAAACTTAAACCTAAAATAAACTAACCCAAATCCTAAACTAAATAAAATAAAGAGAAAAATAAACATAAACCTAAAGTAAATAATAAAACCAAAAATAAACTTAAAATAAAAACTTAAAACCTAAACCTAAAAAAATAAAATAAAACCTTAACCTTAACCTAAAAAGAAAAAATAAAACCTAAACCTAAAAAATAAAATTAAAATGAAACTATGCTAAAAAAATAAACATAAACCTAAACCTAAATAAAAATAAACTAAAATGAAGCTAAATTAAATAAATAAATAAACAAAATAAATAAACTAAATTAGATAAAATAAATTAAACATAAATAAAAAATAAAATATAACTAAACTAAATAAATTGACCCCAAACCAAACAGTACAAAATTACACAAAATCATCAGCCCCAGGCCACCTCTTCCTAAACCCTAAACCTAAACCCTAAACCTACCTAACCACCCTAAATCTTAAACCCACCCTGACCACTAAACCACTAAATCTGACCATCCCAAATATTACCCTAATCTAACCACTAAATCCTGACCACAAATCCCCAAACCTAAACCTAAATCCACTCTACCTAAACCTATCCTCCTAAACCCAAACTAACCACTGGACTCTACCCTAAACCTAAACCTATCACTAAACTTGACCTAAACCCTAAACCATATATCATAAATAGATTAATTAGCTAAATAAAACATAAAAAATAAAATAAATAAAATCATTTAAATTAAACATTAAAAAAATAAAAAACCTAAACTAAAACCTAAACCATAAAATAAAATAAATCAAAATATAACAATAGAAAAACTATAATAAAATAAATAAAACCTAAACTAAACTAAATAAAATAAAATAAACCTAAAAATAAAAACCTAAATAAAATAAGAACTAAATGCTAATGTTAAAGAAATAAACCTCAAAAAAAAATAAAATAAAAATAAATAAAATCGATCCTAAATAATAAATCAAAAATTAAATAAAAATAAAACCTAAACTATAATAAATAAATATAAAATAAATAAATAAAATAAATAAAAGAAAAATAAACTAAATATACTAAATAAACTTAAACCTATGAGTTTACTTAATTTTGTTTTAAAGAAAACCCTTAAATATATTTAACCTTAAACCCTAAACCCTAAATCCTACCTAATCCCTACCCAAACCAAAAAAACCTAAACCCTAAACCTAAACCCTAAAGTATAAACCCCAAAAACTAAACCCAACCACAAACCCTAAACAATAACCCTTAACCCTAAACACCAAACTCAAAACCTAAACATAAAGTAACTAAATAAATTAAAAATAAACCTAAACCCTACCTAATAAAACTAAACTAAACCTAAACCACAGAATGCACATAACCTTGATGGCAGAACATCATCATCATCTAGGCTCATTTAGATCTAGCGATGGAGGCAAGGAGGAGGGTGGTTGCGTGGTGGCAAGGGATATGGAGTGGTGGATATGGAGGTGGTGGTCGGAGTAGTGGTGGTTATGGAGGTGGGAGCGATGGAGGTTACAACCATGGTGGTGGCGGATGGAGAGATCAAGGATATAATGGTGGATCCTAGTCAAGAGGTCGGGTGGTTTTGATAATTAGAAAGCGAAGAGTGATCCGTCCGCTTTGGAAATAAAAATAAACATAAACCTAAACTTCAAAAATAAATTAAACTAAAAACTTAAACTAAAGTAAATGCCTAAAATAAATAAACCAAACTAAATTAAAATATAAAATCAACCTAATTAAAAATAAATAAAATAAACTAAACTAAATAAAAAAATAAACTAAATAAACTAAATATACCTAAACCTATCGGTTTAATTAATTAAAAAAAACCACTAAATCCAAAACCATAAAAATAACCCTAAACCTAGAATCCGAAACCTTAAAAAACCCTAAATCCTAAACCCTAAACCCTAAATACTAAACCCTAACTCTAAACCTAAAATAAAATAAACCTAAAATAAAATAAATTTAAAAATAAAGAAAAACTTAAATTTAAATAATTAACCTAAAAATAAATATAAAATAAAACATAAATCCTAAATTAAATAAAAAAAAATCCTAAAACTAAAATAAAAATAAAATAAATTTAAACCTAAACTAAAATAAACTAAACTAAAGAAAATAAAACCTAAACCTAAACTTAAACAAAATAAAATAAAATAAATGAAAATAAACCTAAACCTAAAATAAAACCTAAAACTAAACATAAGAAAATAAAATAAAAACTAAACTTAAACTAAAATAAAAAAAATAAAACCTAAACTAAAATAAAATAAACTAAAATAAAAAAAAATCTAAAATATAATAAATAAACCTAAAATAAATAAACTAAACTAAATAATAATAAAAATTAACTAAATAAAAATAAAAATAAAATATAGTAGAATAAATAAAATATAAATAAAGTAAACTAAATAAACCTAAACCTACCAGTTTACTTAATTTTTAAAAAAGAACCCTAAACCCTAAACTCTAAATCCTAAACCCTAAACCTTAAACATAAATCCCAAACCCTAAAAATCCTAAAACCAAAAAACAAACCTAAACCAACACTACCACAAACCAAACCCTAAACCAAAGACCCTAAGCTCTAACCTAAATCCAAAACTCCTAAATCTAAACCCTGTCTAATCTAAACCTTAAACAAAATCCCTAAAGCTGATTCCTAAATCTAAACTAAAATCCTTAAACCATAAACCCCCACCCTAAACCACAACCCTAACCCTAAACTACTAAACCTAAACTAAACCCTAAAAGCAATGAGGATAACCATTTGCTCATGCATCCTCTTAAGTACTCTCTATTATGAACTGATGTTATTTGTTGCGATGGTTATATGACTCATTTCTTTTTTGCATTGTTGGCCTTTTATTAAATCGATCTTGTTGATGTTGTTTGATTTCTTTGATGGTAGCTTTATTCCAGATATTTTTCAAGTACTTTGTCCTTATTCCCAACCAACAATCTTGAATCTTGGGGCGTTTTAGACCTATTAGTCTTTGCACCTTTTCCCAAAACTCATTGCTAAATTAATTAATAATAGGATTAGCCCTGCTACCTAAAATCATCTCCCCAACCGCTTAAAAAATAGAGCCATATCTAATAATATTCTTCTCGCTCAAGGTTCATTACATTGATGTTTCTTCCAGAGGAGGTAATATCCTCTTCAAATTAGACATCTCTAAAGCCTTTGACAACCTCTCATGGGATTTCATCTTTCAAATCTCACAATTATTTGGTTTCTTTGATAATTTTATCCGGCTTATAAAAAGTTGTATCACTAACGTCTGGTTTTCTGTTATCATGAATGGTGAGTCCCTTAGTTTCTTTACTTCGAGCCATGGTTTACATCAAGGTGACCCTCTTTCTCCTTCTCTTTTTATCATTGCTGTTGAATATCTTTTAAGGAGCCTCAATGATCTTTTCATTAAAAACCTAACATGTTTTAAAACTCATTATGGTTTCCTGTTTCTCATCTTAGCTTCTTTGATGATTTTATAATCTTCGCAATGCCTCTTTTCAACATGTTAAAACTATTAAGAATCTCTTAAATGATTTTGGCAAAGTTAGTGGTCTCTTCTTTAATGAAAGAAAATGTTGTTTTATTCCCTCGGCTAAGATTCCTACCAATAGACTAAATCAAATCTACAGAATTACTAATTTTAAGCAAAATCAACTTCCTATTAATTATCTCAGGCTTCACTTTTAAAGGTCAGAAAAGATCTCATCTTTTTGATGACCTTATTCAAAAAATATCTAATAAAATTTTGATTTGGGAATTTCATTTACTCTCTTCTGGTGGCAGGCTTGCCTTGATCAAGAGCACTCTTAATTCCATGCCTTTATATCTCATCCAAACCATTGTGGACCATTCTATCATCACAAATTGAGAGTCTCTAAACAAATTTTTTGGGGCTCCAATACCTCTTCTAAAAAATGGACCTCTTGGTTTAAAAGTTGTGGCACTTTTGATGAAGGTGGTCTTGGTTGTAAATCCATAAAAGAAGCTATCAATGCCATTTCCTATAAACTTTGGTGGAATTTTAGGAGTAATCATAGTCTTTGGGCTAATTTCATTACTAAATATTGCGGGGCACCCCTCATTTGTCCCTTTCGGGTGATTATCTTGTGTGGAAAAGACTTTGTTCTCAAATGGGATCAGAATCCTTAATTTTTTTGGGGCATTAACTTTGGCACTTCTTTCTTTTGGCAAGATAACAAGTGGATGTGGATCCATTGATGACTTACTCTCCACCCATTCCCGCCTATTAGAGTAAACTATTTCTAGCATAACAATAAGTGGAACAATAGTAAGCTTTTGATTTTATCCCTTTTACTTTCTTGAATATGATTACTACTATTCCTATCACTCCACACAATCAAGACTAGATTCTCTTTAAGCTCTCACATGATGGTGATTTCAACCTCTAATGTGTGGCTCCACATTAAAGATACTCATGATTCCTCCTATGTGTTCTCCAAACTTTAAAATAACAATATCCCTACTTCTTATTCTATTCTTACTTGGCATATTCTAATAAATTTTATCCCTGTTGATTCCTTGTTGTGGGGTAAAGGGTTCCATTTACCCTCTAAATGTCAATGATGTTTCCATATTGAGAATGTTAATCATGTTTTTGTTAATGGGGACATTGCTTCTAAACTTTGGATTTGGTATGATAATCTTTTTAACACTATCAATTTCAATGGCTCTCTTACTTTATATCAACTTCTTGAAGTCTAGTTTGATAATACTATTAAAGGTCAAATTAAAGTCATCATTGCTATCACTCTTATCTGGTTCATATGGATGGACCGTAATGATGCAAAACATCGTGGGATCCCTATGAACCACGTGTGGATTATTGCTAGAACTAAAAACAAAATTAGTGACTTATTTAAAGCCAATCTCATTCATTACAGACAATTCAAAGGCTATAAATTTGGCCAATAAACTGGGCTTTAACTCTACCGACCTTACGGTCGAAATGACAAGATTGTCTATTGGAAAAAAAACCTCTTAACCATATTATTAAAATTAATACTGATGGCTCTATCTCTCATAATGGCTCTGGTTGTGGTGGAATTTTCAGGAATTCTAAAGGTATAGTACTATGTGCTATTGCTTATCTCCTTATTTCCTACCACGTCCCATTTTCTAAGCATATGGTCTACAAAGCTCTTGAGATTTGCCTCCAAAATGGTGCTCAATATTTGGATTGAGGTGGATGCTCTTCTGCTAATTTATCTTTTGACTCCCACCAAGAAGAGTAGCACTGAATTGTACTACCTCCTCAAGCAAACTAGAGCTCTTCCCCCTAATTTTAACATCACTCATGTTTGGTGAAATGCTTGTGTCTCCTTGCCAATCGGGTGCTAGATCCGATGGTATCATCTTCTTTGATCAACTCACTTTACCCAAACACTTGTGTGGGGTGGTTAACTTGGACAATTGGGTTTCCTTATCTCGAACTTAATCTATCCTTTTCATGTATACTGTCCATTCATCTTTTATCTATATGCCTCTTTATTTTATGGCTTTTTATTCCTTTTTGTGTCTTTTGTGGATGCTTCACACAGATATTACTTGTTGTCTTGATCTGTGTCATGATTTGGTGTTTTAATAGCTTCTCCTTTATTTGGAGGCTCTCTACTTTTGGCATTTACACTGATAAAGGGCTACTGTTGAGCTATGTGCATTCTAATACTTTGCATTTGAATTTTGTTGAGCTATGTGTCAGCTGCTATTGGTTTTATAACACTAATCCTAATTTGGAATTTAATATCAATCGCCTTCATTCCTAATCCTAGGGGCTTAATCATTCTTTGGATGGAGATATTTATTTTGATGGGTTTAACTCGCCATTAATTTATAACTTTGTTGTTTTTCAAAGATATTGATGCTTGGAGCATCTTAGTTACCTATGTTATTTCTATGCCGTATTATTGTTCACTATCTGGTTGCAATATTTATTTTGATGATTTTCTATTAGGTTATTGGATTTTAGCTAATAATGGCTGCTGGCTCACTTTTGACATGCTACTTGTCTCCCCTATTAGATCTTGGGTTCCTTTTTGTATCTTTTGTAGATGCTTCACATAGATATTACTTATTATCTTGATCTTTATGGCATGATTTGGTGTTTTAATAGCTTATCCTTTATTTGGAGGCTCTCTTCTTTTGGCATTTACATTGATTTGGAGGCTCTCTACTTTTTCTAAGTATTGTATTAGTGTTCATTACACTGGTTGCAATATTTCTTTTGATGATTTACTATTAAGTTGTTGGATTTTAGTTGATAATGACTAGTGGCTTTTGACATGCTTTGTCTCTTAGATTTGCTGGCATATTCACTCTAACTCTACCTTTGAGCTGACATTTTCCTTTTATTTCTGGGAGTTATCTTTTATTTTATTTTTTTGCATGAAGAGATTTTTTGGCCTTTTTGCTGATATTTACCTTCTTGGCTATTGTCTATATTAGAATCTGGACCCCATTCAGCATGCTCTCTGGAATCCATTTTTTGATTCAGTAGGGTCCCTTTGGTGGGATCTTGTTGTGGGGGGCTTTCTTCTTTTCTTCCACCTGCCATGGTTGTTTTTTGCAAGTTTTCTTACAGGCTGCTGCTGACCTCCTTACCCCTTCTGGCAAACTTATTATTATGTAGAACTTTGATATTACTTCTTGGTTATCTTTTTATGCTTCTTTTACTTTGCCTGGGTGGAATCTTTGGCATTCTGTTGTTTCTTTCTACACTGTTTGTTTTTTTACTGGATGGGGTTTCTTCAGATTTTTTTTATTTTATTCAGCAGATCCTTTTTGTGCAGGATGTTTTTGAGATTGGGGCCTTGGTCAATCTCTTTTACTACTCTTGTTTGAAGATAATTTGTTTTTTGCTGTCTTTCTTCTCTTGCTCCCTGCAAAAATGGGTTTTCATGTTTGCCTCTCGTTTTGGTTTTTACTGTGTTTAACCTCTCATTAGCCTCTTCTTTGGTATATATTCTGATCTGGAAATGTCTTGTTATTCCTTTCAATGCTAGTCATTAGTTTTTTGGGACCTGTTTCCAAATTGCTGTCTTTCTGATTTATGGATGTTTTTTGATTCTTGATTTTCATACTGTTTGTGTTATTATTAGCTGGGCTATTTTTGATCACACATGCTATTGCTGATTACATCCTAGTTCTATTTGCCATAGTCAAAATTCTTCTCTTTTATTATGGGATCCATTTTATGCACTGTCTACTCTTAATGGCTTTTCTTATGGTCAACTTGTTGATACCTTCTTTCTTAGTTGTTGGATGATATGGACCCTTGAGGATACTGTCAATCTTATTGTTTCTGGATTTGTTTCCCATGCCTCGGCGTTTGGAGTTACTTAATGGATTTTCATTTTGCCTTTGTTGAGGTTGTGGGTACTACTATTTACTCTGGTGGGAATTACTTGAACTCATTCATTCTCTATTTTATATCTTTTTTTCTTAAAGATTGCTTTTATTAATGGGTGTAAAAACTGTAATAATGTCTCCATTATTGGTTTTTGGAATTTTGAGTACCTTGCCCAGCAAGTTTTCTTTGTTTTTCTTTCTATCTTTCTTTCTAACATGTTTTGTTGGTCTTCCCCTATTGGTTTCCCTCGTATGGTATGATGGGAACATGCAAATCTTGAAGATCATTCTTCTTCTTTTGAACTTAATCAATGGTTTATCTTATATGCATAATTGGGTTATTGGCCAACCTCCAGTTATTCTGTCATTATCCTTGGCATTGGATTAATGTGACAAAAGCAACTTCTTTGACGTTTGCCGAATGTCTCTTCTTGGATTGGCTTGTGGGTGGGGCTGTTCATTACCTATCCCTCCCTATCTACTTTATGCTCATTCCTACTATTTTCTATAACTATAGACAGCTGAGTTGGGGTTTTGCTAACTTTCTTGCTCCTTGTAGCTTAATTACTTTTGTCCAAGGTAGGACAGCTATTGAGCATCAAATGGTTGCAATATTCCTTATTGTTGTTACTTTGCTGTTTATGAAATCCCATGTCTACTTTAATATCTCTTTGCAGGAATGGAATTGTATCATTACCTTCATTGTTGGTTTTTGGTCTTTAGAGTACCTTGTTCAGCAAGTGCTCTTTGTTTTCTTTTTGTCTTATTTTACTGTTAATATCTAGGCAGTTGTTGATCTTTTCTATTGTTATTTCCACCCTCTTGGCTATGATTTGAACATGCAGATCATGAGTACTCTTCTGCTTTACCTGATCTTAATCAATGTTTTATCTTTTATTGATAGTTGGGTTTTTGCTTACCCAGTATTGTCTTGCTTTTGGCGATTCTTGTTTACGCTACTAAGCAACCTATTCTTTTTGCTCGATTACCTCTTCTTGGACTATTTGTTTTGTGGTGGGGAGCTGCTCTCTACCTAATTTTTACTATCTGCTACTTTCTTTCCAGCCCGTCTGACTTCTGTAACTATGGTCAATTGGGCTGGGGGTTTGCTGACCTTCTGGTTTCTTATAGCTTACTTAATTCACCTGGCTAGCAAAGTGGTGTTGACTATTTATTGTTTGCTATTTATGGGCTTTGCAGCCAGCCTGAAAACCATTTTAATTCTTGCTTCTCTTATCTTTTTCCTAGCTTTGTTAGGCTAATGCAGACCACTGTTAAAATGATCTTAACTAATTCATATTCAAACCTTATCATGCTCTATCTGAATGGGTAGACTTAAAGTGAGCTTCTTTACTAATCTTTGAATATCTTTGAACTACTTGTATTGGTCTTTGATTCATTGACATGGTGTCTTATATGGTCTTATTTCCGGGATGGGAACCCTTTCTCATTCGGCTTTTCTTTGACTCTCCATCTACTCGTATATGGTTTTGATTATATTTCCAAAGGATATTAAGACTTTTATCAAATGGATGCAATACAAGTTTGTTGGCTATGATGGTTTCACTCCCTTTTGGTTTGGTAGTAGCTCTTGATGTAAACTGGTGATGCTCATATTTGACTCTCTGCCCCAACTTGGTGTGAGCTGAGCCTTCTCTTCAATTCTTTTACTATCATTCTCAGTTATGCAATTTTCAGTTATCATTTTGTCTATATTACCTTAACTGCTCTAACTTTTTTCTGTTTACATTCTTGCAGGTGCTTCTCTCTTGTCCTCTTATAGGTTTGCTCAGTGTCATGCATTCTCCCATCCTGAGCATTGGCCTAATCTTCCACTGACTTATTATGTTAATCAATTTGTATCTTTTGATTGCTTTATTGTTTTCTTTTGCTTTTGGTTGTACTTAGATTGGGATTTACTCCCCAGGCGATTGTAGATCTTTGAGCAATAGTTGGAGTTTATCCCTTTAAGGACATTGTAACCCTCTTTTGTGATAATAAAATTCCTACATGGGTTCCAAAAGCTAAACCTAAAACCTAGGCAAAACATAAAACCCCAAGATCAAACATAAATCAAACTAAATAAAATCCATAAATTAAAACAAATAAAAATGATAAATAAATAAAAATAAATAAATAAATAAAACTTAAACTAAAACCAAAACATAAACCTTAAAATAAAATAAAATAAAAAATAAAAAATAAACTAAAAAAATTAAATAAAAACCTAAGACACTAAAAAATAAAAAGCCTAAATAAAATAAAAACTAAAATAAAATAAACTTAGAATAAAATAAAATAAAAACTAAATAAAAACCTAAACATAAAAAATAAAATTAAAAGAAGCCAAAAAATAAATTAAAAATGAAACTAAACTAAAATAAAATAAATAAAACTTAAACTAAATAAAAAAATAAAATAAACCTTAAAAGAAAACACTAAATAAAATAAAACCTAAAATAAAATAAAATATAAATGAAATAAAACCTAAAGCTAAAAATAATCTTAAAAATAAAACCTAAAATAAATAAAAAAATAAAGCCTAAACCCTAAACATATGAAAAACCTAAATAAATAAAATAAAATAAACCTAAAATTTACTTGATAAACTAAACCAAAATGAATAAAACCTAAACCTAAACCTAAAATAAACTAAACCTAAACTTGGCTAAATAAAAATAAAATAATAAAATAAACCTAAAACTAAACCTAAAATAAAAATCAAACATTAACTAAAACATAAAATAAAATAAAACAAAACTAAAATAAACATAAACTAAACATAAACCTAAAAATAAACTAAAATAAAAAAAACATAAACTAAAATAAATAAACTTGAAATAAAAAAAAACTAAATACAAATAAAAAAAATCTAAATAAAAATATTAAAATAAACTATGAAAAATAAAATAAACTAAATAACATAAACATATCGGTTTACTTAATTTTTATTAAAAAAACCCTAAACCATAAACCAAAACTAACCTACCCTAAACCCTAGGCAGGATCCTAAACCCTAAACTCTAAATTAACCACTGAATCCTAAATCTACTAAACCCTAAACCCACAAAGTGACCTGAGCCATGAGCCTAGGCACTAAACACCTTAAAAAAACCTGAGCCTAAACCTGACCACTAACCTGACCCTAAAACCCTAAATAAAATAATCCTAAAATAAAATAAATTAAAAACTAAATAAAAAATTAAACTAAACAATAAACATAAAAATAAAACCTAAAATAAATAAAAAATAAAACCTAAACTAAAAAAAACCTAAGCCTAAAATAAAAATAAAATAAACATAATCCTAAACTAAAATAAATGAAACCTAAACCTAAACCTAAAATAAACTAAATTTAAACTAAATAAAATAAAATAAACTAAAATAAAGCAAACTTAAAAAATAAAACCTAAAATAAAACCTAAAAGCTAATCCTAAAATGAAATGAAAGAAATGAACCTAGAAAATAAAAAGTAAATCTAAACTTACAAAAAATAAAATAAAATAAATAAACTAAAAATAAGCATAAAACCTAACCTAAAAAAACTAAAATACAAAATATAAACTAAAATATATAAACCTAAAATAAATAAACTAAACTTAATAAAAATAAAAATTAAACCTAAATAAATAAATACATAAAAAGTTAACAAAATAAAATAAATGAACAAACTGCGGTTTGTTTAATTTTAAAAAAAATCCTACAAATCTAATCTGATCCTAAATCTAAACTCTGGCTTGCATCTGAACCTAGCCCTAGGCCTTAAACCCTAAACACTAAAATTAACCCTTAACCCCACCCTGGCTCCTTGACCCCAAACCCACTGGCGCCAAACCACTGAAACCCTACTGAGCCCCTAACTCTGCCCACAACTTAAAGGCTAAACTGGCCACTGATCCACTGGGCCAAACCCTCAAAACCCTGACTAAAACTAGCCAAACCTAAGCCTGCCTGCCCTTACCCTGACCCACAAAACCTAGCTCTACTAGGCCCTAAACTGCTCCTAAAACCTAAAATGAAACTTAAACTAAATACAACCTAAAATAATAAATAAATAATGACAAACCTAAATAATAATAATATAATAACATAAAATGACTAAACCTAAAAGTAAAATATAATATAAAAATAAAATAAAATAATATAAGAAACTAAAATAAAAAAAAAAAAAAAAAAAACCTAAATAAAATAAAAATAAAAAAATAAATAAACCTAAAAAATAAAATAAAATTTAAATAAAACATAAATCTACAAAATAAACCTATTAAATAAAAATATAACTAAACCTAAAATTAAATAAAAACTAAACCTAAAATAAACTTAAAAATAAACTAAACTTAAACTAAAATAAAATAAAATAAACTAAAATAACTTAAACCTAAACTAAAATAAAACCTAAAATAAATAAAAATAAAACCTAAATTTAAAATAATAAAATAAAAACCTAAACATAAATCTAAAAATAAAAAATAAAAGATAAACCCAAAAAAATAAAATAAAAATAAAACTGAACTAAAAATGAACCTAAACTAAAATAGAAAAAAAACCTAAAATAAATAAATTGAACTAAATAAATATAAAAAATAAACCGAAATAAAAATGGAAAATAAAATAAACTCAAATAAATAGAACATAAACTAAATAAACCTAAACCGATCGATTTACTAAATTTTTTTAAAAAAAAACCCTAAACCCTAAATCCTAATCCCTATAACTAACCCAAAAACCTAAACCCTAAACCCTAACACTTAAAACCCAAACTCTAAACCCTAAACCCTAAATCCTAAACTATAAACCCAAAACCATAAACCTAAACCTAAATCCTAAACCCCAAACTCTAAAAGCATAAACTCTAAACCCTAAACCCTAAACCCTAAACCTTAAGAATGGGCATAACATTGATAGTTGGAACATCACCATCAACTTGGCTTAGTCTGGATCTAGCGATGGAGGCAAAGCGGGAGTTATTGTAATGGTGATTTAGACTAGGGGAAATATAATCTGCTGGGCATAAGGTTTTAATTTGATTTGATTATATGATTTATGGAAAGAAGATCCACTGGGGAAAATAATATATAATCCACAATGGATTAAGATTGAATCAACTTTAATTTGTTTTATTTTAATTGATGTAGAGGCACATCTACTGGGGCTCGAGTCCGCTGGGGATCAGGTATATGAACCTTCCACTGGAGAAGCAGGTTTGAGCTATATAAAAGGGATTGGGATTTGAGTTTAATTTCATAGATTTGTTTGGGGATGTATCTACTTAGAATAACAGTTTGGTTGGATTTCTTTGATTTAGACTCTATTAGGGGAGTTGGTTTAATTTGTCTCCACTAGGAAGGTTGGTTTTGAATTTGATTTGTTTGACTTATTTATATATTGATACGGGCTTCTTGGGGAGAAGGGTATGATTTAATTCCTTGGGA